>JAPPVO010003117.1:0-19719 GCA_030407325.1 Camellia japonica
ACTTCCGGTGGTCTGCTATAGCTACCTGCCTGTGTTTGCAGTGAGTTCCTAGGAGACCAACTGAGATGGTGGAAACTAGAGTTCGAATGGCTCACGCCTAGAACGCAAAGGTTCGGGATTTCCGAGACTAAAGTCTGGTTTAAATACCCAGGGGTATATCCTCGGCTTGAAATCTTTATGGCAGCCCCATAGATTGAGATAGCATCTATATGCGCCTCAATTCTGGATACTGATCCAACCTAGTCTGTCACCCTGTTGGAGAATAGGGAAAGCTGCGACCATGGCCAGGGAGAAAAGTATTACTTGCGGTTCAACCAAGAAGAAGGGGAAGGTCCCCAGCAGCATGAGGTAGGTCATTGCCAATTACACCTGTAAGGTACCTTCACTTTCTAGCTATTACATTGTATTTTTACATTGCATTGCATGGCATAAATCCCCAATTTTCAAACCGGCTTCGCGTAGCGTATAAGTTAAATTTTCAAACCGGCTTCGCGTAGCATATAAGTCCAATTTTCAAACCGGCTTCGCGCAGCGTATAAGTCCAATTTTCGAACCGGGTTCGCGTAGCGTATAAGTCCAATTATCAAAGTCTTCCTGCATATCATTTGCATCATGCCCCTGAACTACGCAGGTTTGATTCTTTGCAAAAGGATACGTAGGCAGCCTGCGGGCGCAACCATTTATTTATCGGTATTTTGTTTGTTTGTCCAAGTCTTCGGCCTTGTCAAAAATGGGTCGTCTCTGGGCTTTGACATTCACTCACGTCATTTCATGACTTCGAGCTCTGTCAAAGAGGGGCAACTGTTGACACTGCATTTTTGACCGCCCTTAAGACTTGGGCGCTACTGATGGTTTTCTTTGGTGGTGAAAGATGTGCAGGCTATGCTATGCAAAAGGTCGGTTTCTTTGGCAAAGAGGGTCAACTGTAGACACCCCATTTTTGACCGCCCTTAAGACTTGGGCGCTACTGATGGTTTTCTTTGGTGGTGAAAGATGTGCAGGCTATGCTATGCAAAAGGTCGGTTTCTTTGGCAAGGAGAGCGTCAAATCCAAACCTCACACCCCATTGTTGGACCAAAAGATTTTGGATCTTAAAATCCTCTCTTTCAAAATATTTTTGAAATAAAGTTCCTACGATGTTCCAAGGCTCGCATTTTGTCAAATAATGCGCTTTTCGGTAAACCGAGTAAGGACAAAATGGAAATGAATGAAACAGAGATAAAGTCTTTGAAAAATCTTTCAAAACGCCTTGTTCGGAGGTTCGAAGTTGAAGAAAAGAGGAGTGGAGAGAAGAAACTTAGTTGAGAAAGAAGTTGGGCATGAATTGCTAAAAGAGAGTCGGGCGGTCCTCGCTAAATCAGGCTTATCTGTCTATGCACTCGAAGTTAAGCTATGAGGCTACCACCGTTGGAAATAAGACTTTCGGGGCTTCGTTTTGCACTCAAGAATCTCCTAAGGCCGAGTCTGGATGGGGGAAATATGATTGGTTGAAGTTGGGCATCCTTCCGGTTGGACCGAAACTGAGCAACCTTTACCAAAACAAGCATAACTTTTTGCATAGTCGGAATTTTGATGCAAGGATGGTTCCATTGGAAAGCTTACTTCCGAGGCTTCAGTTTGGACACAAGAATGACCTGAAAAGGAGTTCATATGAAGGAGTTCATATGAAGGAGTTATGCCCGTTTGAAGTTGGACCTGCAGAGCAGATTTTTCCTGCCGGCCGACCAAACAATGTGCCGGCCGACCAAATAAGTAGCAGGCCGACCATTTATAGTAGCCGGCTGACCAATTTTTCTGGCCGGAGGCCTTTCTGCGTATTCTACAGACTGAATGGATGCCAGCTGTGCCAGTTGGAGGGCACAGACTGAATCCTCCATACACGTGTATGGAGGATCTTTGGCCTTGCTTCTTGGCTTCTTGGAGAAGCTTTGGTCTCCTTGGTCTATAAAGGAAGCCCTCCCTCTCCATTGCAAGGGTTCAGAAATTGGTTCTAAGGCATACAATATACATCTCTCTATATCTCTCTATTTCAAGCTCAAAAGTCCATTGTTCTTGCACATTTACATTACACCTCTTAGCCTAACACCTCCAACACCAACCTAAGCTTCTTGGAAGGTCTTGAGAGGTCCTAAGGTCTGAGTTTTTGGCCTCAAAGCTGCTGGAGTTGCTGAGCTTCAAGGGTAACACTTATTTCCCTCTTTTTGGCATCTTTTTGTTCCATCTTTTAGCCTAGTTTGCAAGCATATTTGAGCTTTGTCATAAATTCAAAAAAGTCTTATTTTGAGCTTCTTAACATGTTTTTTTAAGACCATTTTTCTGTTAGGGGCCACCTACCCCCTTTGCATGTTTCATTTCCCTTTGTTTTGAGCCATGCATTAGGGCCTTTGTGTTGAGCTTTGTTGGCCCTTTTGACCACTGAAATCCAGCAGATTTTAAGTGGTTATTATGTGTTTTTGAACCCCAAAATCAGAGAGGGGTGACCCTCTCACCCCTTGTCTTATTTTCTAGCATATTTGGCCTAACAAGGGAACCCATGTGTGCATGCTTCCAAGCCTCATTTCAGGCCCTTTTCAGTGAGTTTTAGGGCCTGCATAACCTCTGTCCAGAGGTGGTTTTTCCATATTAGGTGTCCCTCTTGCATGTGTAGAACAACCCTTTTTATAGCCTATCAAAGGAGCCTATCATTCTTGCATGCATAGACCATGTTTCAGTGGGTTTTTGGGGTTTATTTGGCATGTCATACCTCTGAATTTTTCTGGTTTGGTAGCCTCTTTATTACCTCACATACTTGTAGTGCAAATTCCCTTTACTAGCTTGTGTTGCATGCTATTTCGGTTCTTGATTCTAGCACTTTTTGGCCATGCCTTAAACTGATTTTGTGTATGTTTTGGACTGCCTTAGCTCTTTTTTTATGACTCATGGTCGAATAATGCTTGCTATGCATGGTTGTAGTTCAATACCCTTGTCTAGCTTTGAGTTTTTGGGGCCCATTGCATGCTTGTGTTGAGGTGTTTCCATGTTTTGGGGCCATTGTATATCATATTTCAGAGCTTATATGCATGCCATATTCCCATGTTTTCCACTCTTTAAATGCGTTTGAGAGTTGTGCATAAATGCCCTGTTTTCGGACCATTGCATGAGCTTCATTTCTATGCATTTTGAGCCACCATTTTAGACCATTTTCCCACTGCCTTGGACTTGCAGAGGGACTGTTTGGGGCTGGTTTAGCCATTTGTGCATTGCTTTGCATGGCTATGGTGTAATGCACTTCACTAGTTTCGGTATTTGGGCCACCCTACATGCATTGAGTGAGGTGTTTGCATGTTTCGGGACCATCTTGCATGTCATTTCAGAGCTGGAAAATGTCCCATTGTACGCTATATTTCATCCCTGCCATGCCTTGGTAGAGTTGCATGTTATGCCCTAGGTTTGGTCCCTTGCATTCTTGCATGTTTGCATGTGTGTCATTGCTTTGTTTTCATCATGTTTGGCCACTGATTTGAGTGTGGCTGAGGCCCATTCATTTTAGTTTAAGTCCATCTTGCATTGTGTATGCCATGTTACAATGTGTTGTGCATGTTATGCTGTCAGCATTGTGTATGCCATGACACTCCTTGCATTGTGTATGCTAGGTTGCATGTTTGCATATTTAGGTTGTATGCCTATTGCATATTGCCTGCTAGCATACTCATTTTGCATTAGTTTGTTTGCATGCTTAGGTTACATAGCATTGAGCATGCATCCCTTGCCTCCTGATCAATCATGATAGAGGTTGGGGCCCTTTATGTGTTTTGTGCATTTCATTCCATATTGAGTTGCACACTTGGCTTCTTCGGCCATCATGCATTGAAATACGTGATTGATGGTCCGAGGGTTGAAGAACTACACTCCCTGGAGTCTTAAACATGATAGGGAGTGTGGTTGTGCAAACATCGTCTGGTAAATGCATTGCCATGCTCTGTTTGCCCTCTGCTGCAGCAAAACAGGGTTCTGCAGGAATAAATAGCCGGTCGACTTCTTTCAATGCCGACCGACCAACCATACTTAGCCGATATCCTCACAACTGGTCGATGACCATTTTCCAGTGGCCGATGGCCACCCCTCTTGGCCGATGGCCTCTCACAACATCCATGAGGTGGATCAGAAGTGTTCTGGAGACTTGTGCAATTTTCAGAGGAACAAAACAGTGCAAACAGAGGCAACATAAGGCATGGCAATGGATTTCTGGGCGAAGCCAACCAAGCATGCATTCATCCCTCTTCCCGAGGCTATTTTACTATTTTTCATAGCTTAATTAGTTTGTTTAATTAGTTAAGAATTGTGTAATGATTAGCTGTAGTTGTTATTTATTCGGTTTGTATTATTTATTCGGACCCTCCGAGAGAGGGCAATTTTGTAATAAGTGTGCGTGTGTGTGATGCATGTCTTCCAACCCCACGTCTTTCTCCCTTTTATTTAACCGCTTATGATAGTTAGCATTAGGGCATATTTCAATTAGCATCCTTATGCTATGCATGTTTGCATCATTCATATGTCTTGCATGCACCGGGGTCGGCGCATCATACTAACTGCATTGTATTTCAATTCCAAGTTGAATACGTGTTAGTAGTAGCATCTCACATGCCATCTTAGAATAGCCGAGCCTATCTTAGTTGCATTTTGCATGTGTTGCATTAGCCATCTTAACATGAACTAGGATCATGCATTGATTACTAACTAGTTTTTGTTTTGGCTCGGAGTACACTGTGAGTGTTTATGCTTTAGCATCTTGCATGTATGTGAGTGTTAACATGAAAGCATGCTTGCCATGAGGCTAACTGCTTATATGATATACCTGCCTAAATGCCTGTGGGTGAAGGTTGGGTTGCTTGAATTGGAATAATTCGTCGAAACCCGTGTTTTAGCCTACTTGCGAGTAGCAAACCTCAATCCATTTTCCAAAACAAACGGATATGCGATGCTTTGTTCCAACTTAGGCAATCCAGTCTATACTTGTATGCTGTGCGCATCACATAGTAATTCTAGGTTAAATAACTGGAATAAGAGCACATGTGTTTTCAAAAACAAGATATCATGCTTAGTAGAGGCCGATCTTTGATCGGACGAGCGGAGGTGCTCATAGCTGACCTTCCCCAATCGTACCCAAGTTCTCGAGCCGAGGCAACTTTGGTGATGACGGACATGTGGCCTTAGGCACGAGTCAGGGTTTCCTAAATCCCCCAAAATAAATATTTAGGTGGCGACTCTGTATCTGGCAAAGCAGTCCATGTTTGGCACTTCTTTCTAAAAATCTATTTTCAAAACGATTTGCCAGATCTGGACTCTTTGATGATTCATTGGTCTTGCATTGCACTCTGCGAGATTAGATACAGGACCGTGACATTGAGTCCTGAACTGTAGTGAGCCCAATGAACAAAACGGGGGATTTCCTCCCGGGACATTTGGGGACGTCTACAGTGCTGTAATTAATTAGCTTAGTTGCTTTGTAATTAATTATTTAAGTGTTTTGATAATTAGTTTGCTTTTTAATATTTAATTAACTTAGATAGTTAATTATTTATTTGTTTTACTTAATTAGCTTAGAATAGTTAGTTAATTCATTTTGACGTGTTGTAATAGTTAGCTTAATTAGCCTAGTTAGCTAGTTAGCTTTTATTCATTCGGACCCTCCTTCGCGAGGGCGTAATGTTGTACTAAGTGTACGTGCGTGTGTGTATGTCTTCCAACCTCACGTCTTTTTCCCTTTTATTTAATCACTTTTGATGGTTAGATTAGGGACATGTTTCAATTAGCATACCTTATGCTTGCATCCATTCATTCGTATTGCATGCACCGAGGCTCGGCGCATCATTCAAACTACATTGCCATTTCGATAGTTATTTGAATACGTATTTAATCGCATGTTATCAAATTGCTTCATATGCCATATTAGTAGCCGAGCCTATTAATTGCATTCTTTGCATGGGTTGCATTAGGCATCTTGTATAGTTAGGAATCATGCATTATTTTTCTAACTCATATTTTCTTGGCTTGGAGTACTAGGTGAGTTTTTACGCTTTAGCATACTTGCATAAGTGTGAATATTGCCATGATTAGCATGCTTGCCATGAGGCTATATGCTTAAATGCTAAACTGTTTGAATGTCTGTGGATAAAGGCTTGTTGTTTGAATTAGAACGAATCAACAAATGTGCGTTTTAAGCCCACTTTGTTGAGTGGCAAATCATGTTTTAAGCCCACTCATGTTTGGTGGCAAATCCGCAATCTTTAAGCCCACTGGTGGCAAATTCAAACCATTTTCGCAAACAAACATGAGTTGAATTGTTCCAAGTCTTACAAACTAGTCTATACTTGATTGTGCACATCATATAGTAAAGCTAGCTTAATAACCGGAACAAGAGCACATAATGCTGATAAAAATCATATAATGATTAGTTGAGGCCGATCTTTGATCGGGCGAGCGGGGGCTCAATTCATGGCCTTCCCCTCGTACCCAAGTTCCCGAGCCGAGACAACTTTGGTGATGACGAACACGTGGCCTTTGGCATGAGTCGTGGGTTTCCTAAATTTTCCCAAAATAAAATATTTAGGTGGTGACTCTGTATCTAACAAAGCAGTCCAATTTTGGCATTTTTTTTATTCAAAATCGATTTTCCAAAACGATTTGCCGGATTTGGACTCTTTGGTGTTTATCAGTTTCACGTTGCACTTGTGAGGTTAGATTCAAAACCACGGGAGTCCAAACTGTGGGCCTTTCTTCCAAACCTTCCAAAAGAGGGTGCGAAAAAGGCGAGCCACACTGGCGCTAGATCGTTGGAGCATTGCCAACTGTCGTAGATTGATGGATAGAGAGGATCATCCACGGCGACTACGTGTCCGTCAAGTGATCAAAACTCCACACCAATGGTCTTCCCTTGAAAAAAAAATAATCTTAAAACAGTGCCGTTTTATGGCTCAGTAGTGCATAGTAGAATGGAGTCATAGTAGTGACCCCAACTCCAAAGGTGCTGTGAGAAAGTGTAGGGAAACCTAACACGCCTAGGTTTGACCCCGAAGGCTTCCCATGCCTATATAGAACCCCTTGTTGGCTCTCTTTTTGGAGAGATTCGAAGAGTTAGAGTTTAGAAAGGAGTGAGAGTTAAAGTAGAAGTGTTGAAAGTTGAAACCCTAGCCCCAATTTTGAAAATCCAACCATAAATACAATAGCTAAACAGTAACTTAAAAGTAGATATAAGGTTGAAGTTCGATTGATCAAACACATCCAAAGCTTGAGGGAGGCATTCAAACATAATTTTTCTTCGTTTTCAGTTGTGTTCTTTGGTTTGACTTACAAACTAGTAGTTAGTATTCCTTTTCTCTGTTATTTATTGTTTTCAATCATGATTTACCTATTTGATAATGGTTAGAGTAGTTTCATTCACATATCATCATGAAAGAGGGAGTTTTATATTATTTTGATAAGTTTAATGCATATTAATGTTATAGAGCTGTTTTAGATTGTTCAATTCATATGTATAAGCATATAGTTCCAGTTAGTTCATCATTTATATGATTTATTCGTTGCATTTTTTTATTTTTTTATTTCGATTGATTAAATCTATGTTATGATACAATAATTTATCTAAATCAATTTTGTAAAATAATGATATTAAGCAAAACAGATTCTGAAAATAGGTTTTATACAGTTTGATAAAATTGTATATACATATAATAGAATACTGAAGAAGAAGATGAAGAAGAAGGTTCAGAAAATAGCATGTGTGATTGTGAGAGGCACATCAAAAACGCTATCCTAAAGTCATTATGCATTCCCTCCATGCAGGTTCTAACAACCACAAACGACTCCAAGATACAACCCAAAAACTGAAAGGGATCTGACACAATGCACAGTTGCACCAGATGGATTTACCAAGTCTGTATCGATTGCCTAGAAGTATGAAATATAGAAAATACAATAAAAAGAAGAGAGAGAGAGAGAGAGAGAGAGAGAGAGAGAGAGAGAGAGAATAAAAATGTTTTATATATTTTTGCCTGAGTTAGTCCTGTATATAAAGACTTTTTTATGTTTGTTGGGAACAAACACACCATTTGCTTTTGAATTCAAACACTTTTTGAAATCTAAATAAACACGACTGTTGGAAAAAGAAATAAATACAAATAATATAATAAAATAAAATAATAAATAAATAAATACAAATAAAGTTTTGAAGCTTTTAGAAAATCTCCAACAATCCCCCACAAGATTCAAAACTTTGTAAAACCATCAAATAAACACAAAAATAATAATGATGATAATATGGGCAACTCTAAAACCATATAATGGTTGTAGGTGTTTTTCAAAGTTAAACCTCACTTAGTGTTGATAGTTTCATTCTGAAGGAATATCAGTGAACCAGGTTTTGAACTAAATCTCTTTTACCAAAATTCAACATATCATACATATGGTATGATACATAACTGTGGCGTGGGTTAGCACTATTAGCAGCCATGTGCTCAATCTTGATTCTCATGAGAGTTTTAGGGAATAGCCATGTTCCCACGGTCGCAGAATCCTCCAAAAATAGAAGTGACAGATGTCTATCTTGCGAGAGTATGCCCACCTTGGATTCATTTAGAGTAAGTACTCTTCCTTAACCATCACATTTACATCAACATTGATATCTTAGGGATGAGTAAGAGAACATGAATAATAAATTTAATAAAAGTCTTCTTATTTAAAGTGTTGGAATACGAGTTAAGCTACAAGGATTGTTCCTACCCATTGAACTTGCTTCATGGAACCTACAATCATAGAAGTCGGGTTACTTCCTTAGTTGACTCCCTATGGGCTTAGACCCATCCTCCTCGATAAATCTAAGACTACACTCTTAGATAAACCTTTTGTTAACTAATCAGCAATAGTTTTTTTCAGATTTCACAAAATTCAAAGATATAACATTTTTATTCACCAAACTTTTTATAGATTTATACCTCAGTTGCATATGCCTATTCATTTTATTATCAGTATGTGCTTGTCTCACAAGTTCTATTATAACTCTATTGTCACATCGAAATAGCAGGTACAGGATTTTTCACAAGTGGAATATCAAGGAGTAAATTTTTAATCCACTCAGCTTCAGTACACGTAGTATCTAAGGCTATAAGTTATGATTCTGTTGTAGTTCTAGAGATAACAGTTTGTTTCTTAGAACCCCAAGATATTGTTGATCCGCCTAACATAAATACATACCCAATAGTAGACCTAACATCTAAGCTATTTGTTATCCAATTAGCATCTGTAACACTTTATACTTTTGGGTTAAAGTTGATATGAGGTGTAATTGAATGATGTTAAGGATTGATAGGTATATATATATATATTGTTACTATCATGCTTTGTTATTAGATTGGGGTTTGTTGCTATGTTTTGTTATGGTTTTGAGAACGGATGCAATTTCGGGGGTCGAAATTTCTTAAGGAGGGAAGATTGTAGCAATCCAGCATTTTTCCCTCTGCTCGAGCGGGGGAGTTGATGCTCCAGCGGACTTGTGAGGCTTCCAGTACTTTTGCAGTCTGTCTGAGATTCTGAGAGCTGTGAATTCCCGCTCGAGCATAGGAGTGGTCGCTCAAGCGGCCGGTTTTGTTGGTCTACGCACTCAAGCGCAAGATTGGGCGCTCAAGCGGTCTGCCTGGTTGAGTTTGAATTTTAGAGGCTAGTGGGATTGTTTTTGAATTTTATTATTGTGTTTGGAGCCTCCCTATTTTATTTTGGGTCATTGATTGAAGTGGTAACATGATGGTAAAGTAAGAATGGGCCAAGAATTTAATTCGGATAATCTTCCTACGAACAGCCGTCACTCTTTTGCCCTTTTCTTTTTCCACATTTTGAATTTGGATGTGAGACTAGAACCATTGAAAGCTTATTTCCGGGGCATCAATTTGGACACAAGAACGACCTAAAACGAAGTCCGGATGGGAGAGTTATACCCGTTTGAAGTTTTAGTATCTGTGTTGGAAGCAGGTACGTCGAGCGGGAAAAGAGACGCTCGAGCGAACTACGCGAATTCAGCAAGTTTAAAAGTGATTTTTTAGATTATTTTCTCCACTTTTCTTTTCCTTCTTCCTTCCTCTCACCCTAGGTCCGAAAACCCTTGATCTCTTGACCCAAATACCTTTCATTCATCAAAGATTTGGCCAAGATCTCTTACCAAAAAGTGAAGAGTGCTTGAAGATCTCACTTTTCAACCGATTAAAGTTTGGATTTGTGAAGGAATCTCATCAAAGCTTTACTCTTTTGCTTGAATCTTGAGGTAAGGGTCCTAGTTCTTCTTCAATACTTGCATTTATAGATAGATTTGTGGTATTTTGATCATATAAATACAAAATCTCCATTTTTGAGCATATAGTATTATATCATGAAATTTGGAGGTTTAGGGTTTGAAATGTTGGGGTTCAATTATTGGGTTAAGCTTGTGGATTATGAACCTTAGGTGTATAATCAAGGGGAAAATTGTAATTTAAAGGTAGTGGTGTGAGAAGTTTCAATTGTTCTTGAAATTTTTTATTTTTCTTGAAAACCCTAAGTTGATTCATGGTAATGATTAATGATTTTGCCTAAATTGAAAGTAGAATCATGAAATTGAGGTATTGAATTATATATATACCAATTTAATTGAATTTTGGAAATGTTTGAAAATTATGTTAAAAATTAGCGAATGAACCTTTATTATGGATATTGTAAATCATGCTATAATATGAAATGAAATTTGGGGAAAAAGATTTGGTAATGATATGGATGGCATGAGACTTGGGATGAGATGATGAAATGGGGATTTAAGAGTTCACCTTGATTTATGTTGAATTACATTTAGTGGTGTTGAATTGAATCATGTTGATTTGTGTTGATTATGTTGAATTGTGTTGACTACATTGAATTGTGTTGAATTAAGTAGAGTGAGTTTTGCCCTAATTGGATGAAATTGTTATTTTGTAAAAATAATTGAAGTTGTCATTGTAAATGTGAAATCGGAGGATTATTAATGATGATGGTGGAGCTTGATATGCATTATCACTCCCATATGAGATTTTGGAAAAGCGTATCTTTAAAGGAATTTATTTATCGATTTAGATATATTTATTTTGGGCTATCAGTGGAGGATAGTTATGATTGTTGTAGAAATTGCATGTTGACTAGGCAAACCGGACTATTTATAAATCATGCATATCATGGAGCATGTAATGGATTTTAAGGATTTAAATTGTATGTTTTGGAAAGAGATTTTGAAAATTCTTGTGTTATGTTTTAAGTACACTTGTTTTATTTTGAAAATCATATTTTGGATCACATGTATTGTGCTAGTTGAAAAGAGTAAATAATATGATAAATCTGAGAACTGGTTGTCATTGAATATGACCGTGTGTTTTAATACATTGTATATGTATAATTGTTTGGGAGGAGAAAGGAGATGTACTCCATGTGTGATTATGTGATTAAATACATTGTATACGTATGTTTGTTTGGGAGGAGAAAGATGATAGACTCCACTGTTTGGAAGAAAAAATGAGATGGACTCCATTATAACTAAGTTGGCTGGAGTGTCCTGGGTGAAAGTCCTGAAATTTATACATAGGTCCCGATCCCGCGGACGAAATTTTCGTAAAATGGCAGTTTGAAGTGTTTACGTGTGTTTTGTATGATTGGAAAACCACTGAGTTGTAGTCTCTGTTTGGTTGTTGAAAGATAATGAAATTGACTCATGAATTGAGAAGAATAAATGAACTGAAAATAAACTGAGGGAAAATGGATTAAGGATTGAAATTGGCATTATGTGGGCAATTGGATTAGGGGCTAGTGGTGATGAACTCAATGGATTGCTTGTGACAAAAGGGAAGATTATGATCTTTGTTTTGTAAGTAATTAAGAAATTGAATTAAAAAGGGTTGTGATTCTTGTGTTATGTTGGAATTCTAATCCTTTGGATTTTGAGGTTATGAAATGTGTAATATTAGAATGTAAATGAAATGTGAAATATTAAAATGGAACGAAATGAGGAATAATTTGGAATCGGGATTAATGAATTTAAGATGATGTTCTTCCTTAAGTGTACTTGTTTTTAAAGAAAATTTATGGCTTCCTAACAATGTTCTGAAAACCGGACTGGTGAGCGAATCGGAAAAGGGACCGGGTGGACGGGTCACCGGTTCAACCGTCGGGTCAAAGCGGTCGAACCGTGACGTCATAATTAATATTATATAATTAAAAAATATAATTAAAAATTATAAATAAATAAAAATATATATAAATACTCAAATAAAAATAAAAATTGCTGTATAATATTTATTAATAATATTTAATAAAGTCATAATTGATAAAAAAAAGTCACTTGTTTTAATTTTTTAAACATTCCCTCCAAACAAATTGATTGAATGTTAAGTTTAATTTTGGAGGGAAATGAAATTTTCAACTCTCCCTCCAATCAATATGTTTCAAATAATTTGATTAAATCCCACATAGAATTTTGTAGGTTCTTTTTGAAAAATCTTTTCCTATAAATAGGAATAGACTTTCATAATCTTCTCCAACTTCCAATGAGACTTTTCCTTATGAGAGGAGACTCTTGAAGTAAGGATTTTTAGTCAAAATTTTAAAATATATTTTATAATATATATATATATATAAATATATAAGAAAGAAAGAAAGAAAGAAAGAAATTAAAAAAAAAAAAGGGAAAACCAACACAAAAAAAAACCCAGACCGGTTTTGGCCGGTTCGACCACTGGGTCACCGGTTTTACCGGTTCGACCAGTGGGTCACTGGGTTTATCCGGTTTTGGCCCCTATCCGGTTCTAGGTGGTTGACCGGACCGGAACCAAGCCCGGTTCCCAGTCCAACCGGTTCGACCGGCCGGTCCGGTCCGAGTTTCAAAACATTGCTTCCTAATGATGAGAGACTACATTTAAGGCAGGGAGTTTTCTTAAAGGTTCAAGTGAAATTTTAAGAAAAGATATTTTTCGTATAATATTTTAAACTTACAAAATGTCACCTTATTATATGGTACCACTCTGCATGCATGATCATTTCTACCTATGTGTTAACTATTGTTGTAGAACTATGAGATTCCTACTGAGCATTAGTGCTCACCCCTCGTTGTTTTATTCTTTTTCAGGAAGAGAATTTCGGATTCATTAGTTAAAGAGTATGGATTCCATGTACCTTTTGTATAAATTTTATCATAGATGTTAAGGGAATGAAAAATGTATCTTATGGTTTGTAATTATTTATTTGTAACTTCGCAGTAGAAGCTTGGCATATATTATTACATTGTTGTTTTCAATGAAAGAGCGAACATGTATTATTATGTTTCTATCACCCAAGGGTAATAGACATTTAAAAACAAAAAATGGACCTAAATTACAGGCTTTGGTAATGTTTCCGATTAATTAAAATGTCAAGGCGTGACAGCATCGCTATAGCCTTCTACCACATTAGGAAAACCACTAAAGCAAAATGAATAATCTAGAATTCCTCTTAGATATTTAAAAACTCTTTCCACAACAACCCAATGATCTTTATTAGGATTATGAGTGTGTCTACTTAATCTCCCAACAGCATAGACAATATCCGATCTAGTCTTATTAGCAATATAGAGAACTGATCAAATAATTTGAGAATATCTAAGTTAAGATACAGGTGCACCATTATTTTTCTTTAAATTCATGCTAAGATCAAAAGGAGTTGAAACAGGTTTGAGATTACAACAATCAAACTTTTTAACATCTTCTGTAGGATTCCAGATTGATTTAACGTAATACCTTTGTTTGTTTTTTTTAATTTCATACCCAAAATTATATAAGCTTCTCCTAAATCTTTCATATCAAATTTTAAGACAAATAAGATTTCACATTTTTAATTATCTCAAATTTATTCAAATAATAAGATATCATCAACATATAAAAACAAGATAATACATTCTCCATTATTTTTTTTAAAGTCTACACATCTATCATGTTCATTGATCTTAAAACCATATTTTAGAATTACATTATCAAGCTTTTCATGCCACTATTTAGGAGCTTGCTTAAGTCCATACAAAGATTTAACTAACTTGCAAACTTTATATTATTGTCCTTTAACTACAAAACCTTCAGCTTGCTCTATATAAATCTCTTTATCTAAATCTCCATTCAAATATGAAGTTTTAATGTCCATTTAATGAATTCTAAATTATAAATGGATGTTAGAGCAATTAGGATTCTAATGGTAGTAATCCTAGAAACATGTGAATAGGTGTCGAAATAATCTATTCATTTTTTCTTTTTCTTTTTTATGTAAATCATTTGGCTACTAATCTTGCCTTATATTTATGTACGCTTCTATCAAGTTTTAATTTCTTTCTAAATACCCATTTGCAACCAATAACTTTACTCCTATGAGATAGATTAGCCAACTCCCAAGTATTATTTAGAAGTATTGATTCAATCTCACTATTAATGGTTTCTTTTCAAAAATGGTGCATCTAAGGATGACATAGCTTCTATAAAAGTATTTGGTTCTCCTTCAGTTAAAAATGTATAAAAATTATCTCCAAAGTTTTTCTTCTAGTTCTCTTACTCTTTCTAGGTTCTAAGTCTAGATATTCATAATCATCTCTCAAAGGAATAACACTAGTACTAATAATAGATGTTCTTTCTACAACTTGATTTGAGATCCTAGTTTTATATGGAAAAATATCTTTAAAAAATATAGCTTTTTGAGATTTAATTATTGTATTATTAGTAATTTCACTAATTTTAGAATTTATTACTAGAAATTTGTTAGCACTACTATTTTGAGCATATCCTAAGAAAACGGTATCAACAGTTTTAGGTCATGTTTTCTTACGTTTAGATTCTGGAATTACTACTTTTGCTAAACACCCCCACACTTTTAACGTTTTAAGATTAGGTACTCATTTTTTTTTCTAAATTTGACAAGGCGTTTTATCATTATCATTCACAATTACTCTATTTAATATAACACAAGAAGTGAGTATCGCTTCCCCCCACAAGCTCTCCGATAAACCAGAACTAATAAGCATTGCATTTATCATATGAAAACTTACTCTACAATTTTTTTTAAAAAAAATAAATAATAATAATAATAATAATAATAATAATAATAATAATAATAATAATAATAAACACCTAGAACAAATAAGTTCTACAACTTCCAAGAATAATTTATAATCTAATAGAATCAATACTGTAAGCAGATTAATGTAATCAAATAATGGATTGACTTCTACAATACAAAACATGTTCGGTAAATACAAAACAGATTCGGTGCACAACGCAAACGCGATAGATTTAACTAGAAAAAACAAACAGATTTTTAGGTGTTACAACGCAACGCAATAGATTTAATTGGGAAAAAAATCATTTCAGAAAAGAGTTTAATAGTATCAATGCACAACCAACAAATCAAATTACAAAATACAGATAAAGAAAAGATGGAATATGTTATAGAATTAATGACTTTAAATTGTTGTGGGAATTGAACAATAATTTATCTAAATCAATTTTGTAGAATAATGATATTAAATAAAACAAATTCTTAAAATATGTTTTATACAATTTGATAAAATTATATATACATATATATAATAGAATACTAAAGAAAAAGATAAAGATGAAGGTTTAGAAAATAATCTGTGATTGCGAGAGGCACGTCAAAGACACTGTCCTAAAGTCATTATGCACTCCCTCTGTGCATGTTCTAACAACCACAAATGACTCCAAGATACACCCCAAAAACTCACAGGGATCTGACACAATGCACAGCTGCACTAGATGGATTTGCCAAATCTGTATCGGTTGCCCAGAAATATAGAATATAGAAAATACAAGAAAGAAGAGAGAGAGAGAGAGAGAGAGAGAGAGAGAGAGAGAGAATCAGAAAACGTATATATTTCTGCCTGAGTAAAAGTCATGTATATAAAGACTCTTTGATGTCTGTTGAGAATAGACATACCCTTTACTTTTGAATTCAAATACTTTTTGAATTCTAAATAAACATGACTATTGGGAAAAGAAATAAATAAATACAAATGATATAATAAAATAAAATAATAAATAAATACAAATAAAGTTTTGAAGCTTTCAAGAAATCTCCAACAATAAATTCATAGTTAGTTCTTTCGAGGCCTTTAGGGTTTCATATTATGTATGTTTGCATTAGTTGTTATGACATCTAAGATCATGCATATATTTTTTTAATGTTTGTTTATGGCTTTTGGTACGATGGAATCCAAGTAAATTTATTCCCTTTTTTCCATGTTTTTGAGTGTTCACGCATATTCTCCATCCTTGGCATGCCTTTATTTTTTGCTTGTTATATCTGATTATTTGATATAAAATGTATGTTTGGAGGTCATATTTCTCTTTAATTAGAATATTTTCTATATTTATTTTCAAAACCTTTTATCTTAGAAAATTCTCTCTTTTTTGTGGAAAGATTTCTTTAAAGTCAAATATTTACAAATATGCAAATATTCAAGCTAAAATGATATGATCTATAATGTATGTACCACATAGATAGTAGTTTTAGTTTAAAGGATTAGGTGAAATAAAATGAGTATGTGGAATCAAATAAGGAAATAAATCTCATAAAAATGAATTAGTAAAGGTCAATAATTTGATTGGGTTAAAGGGGTACTCGATTAATGATCATACCTAAAGGGTGTGTTTGATTGGACGGACTGGATAAGAGGGATTAGAATCCATCGGACTTGAGTCCTGAGACTGTGAATCCCCCGGACTATTTGGTTGGATTGGATATTTATCCTGTGTTGTTTTTCATAAGATTAGATGTCTGGAAAGGACAATTTTTAGTGAATCCAACGTTTGGTTGGACGGACTGGATAGGATAAATGAACAAAAGACTTTTTACCCTTTTTCAATTGTTTACTAAGTAATAGCAATATTAAACATATCTTTAATATTTTAATTATTTTTAGCTAGATTAAATAAAAATTTATTTTATTTTATTTTTTACACAATTAAATAAATTTATTTTTTTTAAAATAATAAATAAAAAGGGTAAAATTTGATTACTGTGTAACCATTACTGTGTAACCATTACTTTTATTAAAATTTGATTCGTGGGTAAGCATTACTGTGTTAAAATTTTTTACACCATTACTGTTTTAAAATTTTACACAATGATTTATTAAATAAATTTGTTTTAATAAAATACAGAGGACATTATTTTTTTATATTATTTAATAAATCACTAAAATTTCATTTAATACTGTATAACCTGTATAAAAATTTTATATTATTTTTTTAATTAAAATTTTAAATAAATTTTAAATAAAACACCTATTAAAATTTTAAATAATGAAATTAAATAAATTATAAACAAAATTTTAAATAAAACATCAATAAAATATCTATAAAAAATTATTTTAAAAAATTAAATAAATAAAACATCAATAAAAAGTTAAATAAAATTATTTTATTTTTAAATTGAGACATTTAAATTTTATTGAATTTTAGTAAATATAATACATAATTAAATAGTAGATGGTCAAAATGGTCATTTTAGCATCTAATCCCAATAGTGGATAGTCCCCCACATTCCCCCCCCCCAGGACACAATAGTCCCCCATATGGGGGATAAGGAATCCGGCCGGACTCCATGTCCGGCGGACTAAAAAAAAATCAAACGGCGGACAAGGAGCACTATTTGGATTGTAATCTAAATAGTGGATAGTCCCCCCCTCCAATCCCACGAATCAAACACGCCCAAACTACCGAATTAAGATTTTTGGTTGTGACGGATTAGTGGCCTAAATTAATATTGAGTTAGAGTTTCGTAGTTTCTTATAAAAATTAGGTGGCTGCTCCAATTTTTTGTGAATCAGTCTATTTTTGCTAATTTGTGGGCTAAATCAATTTGTTAGAATATTATGGTATATTGCCAATTTAGACCTTAATGATTTACATATATAAAAGAGTCAAATCCGACGTGTGGGTGAGCTAAAAGGCATGGTATGCAAATTCATGACAATTTGTCATTCAATTGCATGTGCTAGAACATTACTGGGTTTGAAAATAGTAGAATGAGTAGGATCGAACAAAAGGGAATTTCTATTTTTCCAAATAAACTAGCAAGCAATAGGGAAAACCAAAGGCCAAAGAGTCGAAAAGGGATGAAAAAAGTTGGCTTGGTAGTTAGAATTGATCCAGTCAGTTAGGCTAAGGGAGAAGAAATTTGAAGTTGTATTAGGGACCTCTAGTTCAACCCAAAAAGCCATAGCATCTTGGCAATCCCTAAGAGTGTGGGTTGTAGTTTCAGGGGCTACCCCACACCAAGGGCATATGTCATTATCCACCACTCTTCTTCGAATAAACGAGCTTTACAACTGATCCAATTATTAGGCTAGCCTGGATCTTCCAGACCCAAATCCAATTCTTCAAAGATGGAGAAATAGAAAACTCTTTGGTAAGTAGGTAAGTTGATTTGGAAGTAAAATAACCATCAGCTACTACTTTCCAAATAATATGATCCATATCATTATCAACCACCAATGAAGTGATAATATGCTACGCAGGTTTTGAAGAATAACCTCATGTAGGGAGAAGGAAAAGGCTTCAAAATTCCAATTATTGCCTACCCAATAGTCTCTCACCTTGAGTAATAGGTCTTCAGCAGTGAGGGGGCCTGTCACAACTTCTCAGAGCCTTAGGTCCAATCATCCATCCAAAAAGAGCTGTTAGAATCACTTCTAAGTAAGACTCTAGAATCCTTTTTAAGCAGCTCTAGATCCTTACAAATACTTTTCCAAGAGGGGGAAGGTCTAGTGGTTCTATCAGAGGAGTATTTTGCTTGAATAGTTCTGGCCCAAAGGGAAGTTTTATCATTGATCAATTTATAGTTAAGTTTAGCCACAGTCACTTTGTTCACATGACTAGTTTGGCAAATGTCCATCCCAATACGATTCTTGGGATTAATGACAGTATCTCAACCCAAAGGGTGAAGTTTGAGCTTTTCCTGAGTTGAGACCCATAGGAAGTTCCAATTGGTTTTATCAATGGTGTTCGTAGTGGATGTAGGTAAAAATTGCACTACATAACATATTGGGGTAGAGCACAATTAACAGATTAAATAATAGTGCTCCGGCGTGCAAGAGATAAGATTTTAGCTTTCCAATTGGTTAGTTTGTTGTTAAACTTGTCGATGATAAACTAGAAGTCACTGGCTTTGGGACGTTCATGGTGGATGGTGCACCCTAAGTACTTTCCTAAGACAAGAGTGTGAGAGATCTGAAGAGTATCAGCTAAATGAGTTTAAAGTCCTTCTTTCACATTGTTAGAGAAAAGAACTTTGGACTTTGGAATTATTAAGTTTTTGGCCCGAGAGAGAATAAAACAGTCCTGAATAAAGGTAGAAATTTCGAACAATTTTCTTCACTTGCTTCACCAAAAAGGATTAGGTCATCCGGAAAGAATAGATGAGAGAGTAGAGGGATCGATCTAGACACTTTGATTAGCTTCCAAAATTTTTGTTCACAAGCATTTGAAATAGCAAGAGAAAGATATTCCATTCAAAGGATGAAGAGGTACGGAGACAAAGGGTCTTCTTGTTGGATGCGTCTAGAAGGATAAAAGGTGTCAGTGACCCCTCCATTAAGAATGATGGGCATTGAGGAGGAAGACATATAGGACATGATTAAGTCAACCCACTTTTTAGGGAAGTTAA
>JAPPVO010003120.1:0-87977 GCA_030407325.1 Camellia japonica
CATCTTGTTGCCAAGGGAGCTTTTCATTGGTATTTTGAATCCTCGAGCTTACAAATGTATATCTGAAGTCTACTGTCCTTCCCAATTTGCCAGGAAGTTTGGGCTTACTCAAGGAATTCCCGTTCCTCTTGGTAGCCTCTCCAATACCAATCTCACGGTCAGAGACCTAAAGGTACCCAAAAACAAATTGAAGGAAGCAACGTTTAAATTTCTACAAGAGTTGAGTGAGTTTCAATTCACTACCTTTACCCTACATGGCTGAGCTTTGAAAAGATTTCAAAATTGGTGGACAACCAATATGGAGGTGCTCCTAGCAATACCTCCCAAAGATCTGCTAGTGGTACTAGATGTGCCCTCTCAAACCAATCCCAAAAAGACTGGGACCACTATTATAGTCTCTACTACCTCTGCTATCCGAGCTCTTACTCATGCTACCTATCTTCTTCCTCCTAGAGTTACTAGGGCTACTTCGAAGAAAAGCATGCACCATTTACCTTTCTTTTCCCTTCTTTTTATAATGCTTAGCTCTTTTATTTATAGCTTTTATTTGATGCAGGGACTTCACCAGTAGACTCTTCTCAGAGGGCTCAAGCACTAAGTATTCTCAAAGACAAGCAACAACAACAGCAACAGAAAAGAAAGCTTGTGCTTGATCCTGAAGAAGAGGAAACACCTGATATCCCTATAGAAAAGGAACAAGAAACCTCACTCAAGAGGAGGAAGCAAGTAACAGTCACTCTCTCTGATTTCATTGGTGACCCTGCTCATCAAGCAGCTGCCAAAGCAGTAGAGAAGGAGCAGTCCAAAGAGTTAGTAGTTTTTCAGAGGTCTGAGAAAAGGAGACAGCAATAGGTATTAAGGAGTGAGGCAGCAGCTGCTAATGCACTTCAAAGAGAAACTACAATGAGGCAACAAGCTACTGAACACTATGCTCTTCGTAGTTCTCCAATCATTACTACCACTACCTCTAAGACTGGTAATTCCCTTTAGCTCCTGTGATGATTTCCTTTCTCAAAGTTCTAGCAACAAAACTTACAATTGCTTCTTATTTTCTGATTTGCAGCAAAAATTATTCCACCTCTTTCTCTTTCGACAGATGAAAGACAAAGAAGAAAGAAGAGCCCCAAAAAAGTGCTTATGAATGTGGAGCCTATCCAAATAGTATTCCTTCTGCCTAGCTCCATACTTTCCATATCTTCTTTGAGGCCAAACATCCCTGTCCCTTTATACTCAGGCCTAAATCTATATCTGCCTCACTTAACCTTTATCTCAACCCAATTCACTCTCCCTATAGTCCTGGCTACTCCTTCCCCATCTGAGAAAGTCCAAGTTATCACTTCATCTTCAGTGATAGCCGATATTCCCAGAGAAGACACTGGTAGCTAACCAATTCTTTGTCCACCATCACCATCCAACTCCAGTCCTTCTTTCTTGACTTATTGGTGGCCAAGACTATAGACACTGATAGGGACACTTCAACCTCCTCTCCTATCCCTATGTAGCCATATTTTCCTTCCATTAGAGACCATTCTATACCTTCAATGTCAGTGGAAGAGATGGACATTTTTGAAGCTAGGCTGGCTAGCCTTTTTGACATACCTTCCACCATTCCAGCAACCAATAATGAAGCTAAGCCATTGGTTCTGGCTGACTCTCTCTTGGAAATTTTTTAGAGCTCTTCAACCATCAATAAGGCTTTCTTACGTCCACTGGACTTGGGCACCTGTTTGGAATTGCTGACATTATTCTCAAGGATACCATTCGAAGCCTTACAAAGACCTATCATCAAGAATGGTTTCCTCTAATGCTATAAGGTTATTGAGCAATCCAACATGGCTATTTTAAGTCACTTGTTCCAGGCAGCAGCTACCACAGATTTTTATGTCAACATCTATCAAATTGCCAAGGCTGCAGAAGAAAAGCTATTAAAAGACAGGGAATTTGTTTCCCATATACATGCTGAGGTGTCTGAATTGAAAGGACAACATTCCTCTGCTTCTCAATTTCGAACCCAGCTATTGTAGAAGAAGGCTCAATTATAAGAAGAGTTGTTAGCAGTTAATCTAGCTTTTGATCGAACTGTTATAAAGCTGCAAATCACTAATCAAAGGCTGGCTGATCGAAGGCAGGACATAGCTACAACCATTTAGTTATTCCCATCCCTTAGGAGTAGAGAATCAATTGTAAGGGAACAACTGAAACATTGTACTGATTTGTGAGCCAATTTATGGCTGCATGTACTCAACTCTATATGAAATGAAATCTTTATTCATATTTGAGTGTCTTTATGCTTCTCTTGTTTAGCATTTTCTACACTCCTTGTGTTTCCCACACAGTTGGGTAATAAGGTTTCAAGTACTTGCTGTTAATTTTCTTAGGATGCTGTAGACACCCCATTTTTGACCGTCCTCAAGACTTGGATGTTTTTGTAGGTACATCCGATAATGAGTTTGATTGCTCGTCGAGTGCTCGAAGTCTACGGTGGAATGCCACAGGTTTGAGTTTTCTAAACCCTACATCCATTCTATTTCATTTTTGGACCATGTGTAGGCCCTTTCAGTATGTTGTTGTTCATGGCCTGCCGGCCATCCTTGGGCACTGCCGGCCATCGCTCTTGGCCTACCGACCATTAATGTGCCATGACAGCCATCAATGAGCCCCTGCCAACCATCACTGATGGCCGGTTGGCCACCAATGTATCAGTAGATATTTTCTGATATTTTGTGCCAGCTGTTTACACAGATTGAGCCATCTGCTTGCACGTGTATGGATGGATCTCTTTGAGGGGATTTTGCATCTTCTATATATAGAGGCCCCCTCTTGCATATGTGGGGGTTAGGAAATTTTTGAAGACAAAAACATTTCTCTTTCTCTCTCTCTAGAATTCTCTCTCTACACTCTTGCATATAAGCCTTTGATCAAACTTGATTATCATTAAGTTGAGGTTGCTTGAGATCCCATTTGAGCTCTAGAAGGGGATTTTAGCATGGTTTGGCTTGATTTGGGTGCCAAAAGTGTATCTTCTCTTCAAGAGTGTGGTGACTCAGAGCCCCAGTGGCCGACAGTGGTTCATTGGTGGCCGACAGTGCCTCATTCTTGGCCGGAAGGGCACACTTTTGGCCGGCAGGAAGCATTCATGGCCGGCAAGCCACTAGTGCAATCCCCAACATTGATTTGGTAAGGTGGAGCAGAAAGGTTCTGGAGTATGATCAACCCTGCAAACAGAGCCTCTCAAGAGCAAATCGGAGGGCTTTTTGGGGCGAAAACCAAGCGCATGCATCCTCCATTTCCTGAGGTAGAGTTGAGGCAGTGTAATTTAAATATCTTGCATAATTAGTTAGTATACATTTGCTTAACTAGTTTGCTAACTAGTTAAAGGGTTGTAATAATTAGTAATTAGTTTACTAGTTATTCGTTTGGTTTGTAATAATTAGTCTAATTAACTTAATTAGATTAGCTTGATTAGCTTAGCTTAGCGTAGCTTAGCTCTTATTCATTCGGACCCTCCTTCGCGAGGGCATAATGTTATAATAAGTGTGCGTGCATGTGTGCATGTCTTCCAACCCCGCGTCTTTCTCCCTTTTATTTAACTACTTTTGATGGTTAGATTAGGGATCATATTTCGATTAGCATACCTTATGCTTGCATGTTTGCATCATTCATTTGTCTTGCATGCACCGATGCTCGGCGCATCATTCAAACCGCATCATTATTTCAATACACTTCTTTGAATACGTGTTTAAAAGCATGTTATGAAATTGAATCAAATCATATGCCATATTAGTAGCCGAGCCTATTAATTTCATATTGAATGTGTTGCATTAGGCATCTTGCATAATTAGGATCATGCATTTTTTCTAACTAGCTTTTGTTTTGGCTTGGAGTACTCGGTAAGCTTTTACGCTTTAGCATGCTTGCATGAGTGTGATTGCCATATTGCCATGATAGCATGCTTGCCATGAGGCTATTTGCTTAAATGATTAACTGCATGAATGCCCGTGGTTGAAGGCTTGATTGTTTGAATTGGAACAATTCAAAGAGTGTGAGTTTTAAGCCCACTTTGTGAAGTGGCAAAATCATGTTTTAAGCCCATCATGTTTGATGACAAATTCACGTTTTAGCCCACTTGAGGGTGGCAAATTCAAACCATTTTCGAAACCAAACATGAGTTGAATTCATTCCAATTATTGCGATTTTAGTCTATACTTGCTTATGTGCGTCACATAGTAAAGTTAGCTAATAACCGGAATAATAACACATGAGATTTATAAAACAACATATCATGATAGTAAAGGTCGATCTTTGATCGGGCGAGTGTGGGTGCTCATTTCAGGACCTTCCCCTCTCGTACCCAAGTTCCCGAGCCGAGACAACTTTGGTGATGATGGACACATGGCCTTTGGCACGAGTTAGGGTTTCCTAAATTTTCCAAAAATAAAATATTTGGGTGGTGACTCTATAATCTGGCAAAGCAGTCTAATTATTTGATTTAAAATCAATTTTCCAAAATGATTTGCCGAATTGGACTCTTTGGTGTTTATCAGTTTCACATTGCACTTTGTGAGAATAGATTCAGAACCATAACAGGAGTCCAAACTGTAGGACCAATTTGAGCTCTCTAAAAGGGGGCGCGAAGAAAGTCGAGCTACAGTTTCTGGCGACTCTGTTGGGGAGTTAGAGAACTTGACTCGAACTCATGATATGTTGTTTGATTTACACTTATGTGTTTCTTTGCATTTGCATTTGCATTTGCATTGGTGCGCTTAAGTCACTGTGTTTGCCATTTGCTATTCCTGAGCGGTTTGCCCGAGGCTTGCTTGGAAAAGTTTGCCATAAGGCTGACCGGTTGCAGGCTCTGCCACGATGGGAACACAAGCCTTGGATTTGGATTACTGTTGTACCATTTGATCCTTCTTTCACTTCTTGGTGTTAGGAACGAGAGGTATATTAGCTGGTCTTCCTGAGGTACCTTTTTTGACCAATCAACCTAGCTGCATATCGGAAGCCATAGAGACTGTTCCAAACTAGGATAGGTTGCTCACCCGAATGCAGGATTGTTTGAAACCGCTTGTTTGCGTAGTGAATCCCTAGCTCCTAACGAGATTAGGACAGGGTAACCCTACCCTGTAACAGGTCCGCGAGGGAACTCGCTGGGTTACAGTTCGGACTCCCCTTTTTGTTTCGGTTCTAAATCTGAACCAAAGAGTCCAAATCTGGCAAATCATTTTTGAGAAAATAGATTTTTAGAAAAGAAGTGCCAAACATGGACTGCTTTGCCAGATACAGAGTCGCCACCTAAATATTTTTTTATGGGGGGAATTTAGGAAACCCTGACTCGGTGCCAAAGGCCACGTGTCCGTCATTACCAAAGTTGTCTTGGCTCGGGAGCTTGGGTACGATCGGGGAAGGTCAGCTATGAGCACCCCCTTTCGCCGGTCCGAAGACCGGCCTCTACTAACCGTGATATCCGATTTTGAAAACGTTATGTGTTCTTATTCCGGTTATTAGCCTAGAATTACTATGTTATGCGCACAGCAAACAAGTATAGACTAGATCGCCTAATTCGGAAACAAGCATTGCATATCCGTTTGTTTTGAAAATGCTTTGGAATTTGCTACTCGCAAGTAGGCTAAAACACGGATTTCAACGAGTTTTTCCAACTCAAACGATCCAACCTCCACCCACAGGCATTCAAACAGTTTATCTCATATAAGCACTTAGCCGCATGGTAAGCATACTGTCATGTTAACATTCACACGCATGCGAGATGCTAAAGCGTAAATACTTACATCGTACTCCGTGCCAAAACAATAAACTAGTTAGCAAACATGCATGCCCTAGTTCATGTTAAAGTGACTAATGCACCGCATATAAAATGTCACTAGAATAGGCTCGGCTAATCCTAAAATGGCATATGAAATGCACAGGTAGCATGTATTCAAATTTGACTTGAAATATAATGCAATTAGCATGATGCGCCGAGCCGGGTGCATGCAATACTGATGAATGATGCACGCATGCATATCATGAGGTATGCTAAAGTAAACATGTCCTAATACTAACCATCAAAGCAGGTAAGTAAAAGGGAGAAAGAAGCGGGGGTTGGAAGACATGCACACACTCACCCACACTTATTACAGATTTGCCCTCGCCCAGAGGGACCAAATAAATAATACAAATTAATTAACTACAAGCTAATTAATTATTACAAATTACCTAGGTAGTTAACAAGCTAACTAAACTAGGAAAAACAGTAAATCGCCTCGGGAGGAGAGCCTGAATGCAATGCATGCTCGGGTCCTGCTCGGAAGCGCACGGCCATACATAGACTGCCTCTGTTTTCCCTGCTCTGCTCCTCTGAGGACTGCCAAAATCTCAGGGTTGCTTCACTGGACACTGGGGAACACCATCGGCTGAGTAGAATTACCACCGGCAGTGGGGTGCGGTCATCGGCACAAGATTCATCCATCGGCCACCAATACATTGCCGGTCGGCACTAAACACTGCCGGTCGGCAAAGAATGCTTGCAGAACCTGCAACTTACAGCAGCAGAGGACAGAACTTGCATGGCAATGTAATTCAAGCAAATGTATGCACCAAACACACTCCTTATCATGTTTGTGACTCAAAGGAGGATGTGCCTCGATTCTCGGACCACCAATCATGCATTTTCATGCATGATGGCCCAAAGAACCAAGTGTGCAACTTCAATTTCAAACGCAATGCAATCCAAATAAGCACATAGGAGGGCCAACCTCTATCACACTCACTTCAAGAGGCCAAGCCATGCGTGTAAGATGCAATGCTACCTAGGCATGTTAGCTAGCATGCAACATGGATGATGCAAATAAGCATACAAGCTAACAAGCATACATGACATGAACTATCAATGTTAACCAACAAGCATGCAAGATGCAATGTGGATGTTCAAGCATGCAAACAAGTATGTGACTTCATTCAATCATGCAAGTCCTAACATGCAACAACTCACCAATGTGCTACAACACACAAGGAGCATATGCAACCAATGAAGGGACAAACTTAAACATGATTTAGGCAGCTCTAAATAGGCCTAAAACAGTGGCCTAATCCATGGAAATGAGGTCTAAAATACATACACACATGCATGCAAGTATGGTCCAACACTTAAGCATATAAAGACAACTTTTAAACACATTCAAAAGAGGCCTAACATGGATAAATGGCATGCGAATGAAGCTCTGAAAATCATGCTATAAGAGGTGCCAAACCAACTTAAACAAGACAAACACTAGTGTGCAAATAGTCCAAGTACTTGAAACAAGTCAAGGAGGTTTAAACCATGGCTAAGCCAACCAAACCTCACAAGGCTAAGAAGGCTTAAAACAGGTTCAAGGCAGACCTTGACCATGCAAAGGGGACCCTTAGATGGCATCTAAGTGGCTCAAATTCAAAAGCATGCATAATGGCCAAAACATGGAGCATACAACACAAGCTTTTGAAGCATCAAAGAGGTGTCCAAGGCAAGCATACAAGCATGTCTAAGGGACTGAAATAGCATGAAAGATGATCCCAACCCACTAAATCCATGCAAGAATGGCATGCTACACATGTACATACTTAAGGCCAACAAGCCAAAATACAAAAGGGCCACATAATGCATGCCAAGATCGACCCAAACAACCATGGACAGACCTCAAACATGATAAAATAAGCACGAAAGCTTCACAAGACCAAGCCTAAAACATGCTAGAATAAAGGTTTACAACCTAAAGCATATTAAGGCATAAACATGGCATTACAAGGTAGGTATGCTAAGCATGCATGGTGTACCAAAACCAATTTAAAACAATGTTATATTATGGCAATATAAGCATGAAATGCAGCCAAGGCATGATCAACAAACCCTCAAACATGGTGCTCCCTCAAGAGGCCAAAAATGGTCCTTTTCAAGGACAACAAGGAGAGGGGGTGGCCCTCTCCTTCTTGAGACTTCAAAGCACCATCCTCACCACTGAAATCCCTCAAGATTTCAATGGTGAGGAGGCCTAAACACCAAAGTCTCGGAGCTCACCAAAAATGGCACAAAATGGAGACTTACAAGGCTTAAGAGGGGTTAAACTCCTCCAAACCACAAAACACCCTTAACAAACAATCAAGAGGGCTTAAAAATAGAACTTTTTTGTATTATACACTAAGCACAAAAACAGTTCTAAGATAGGCTAACAAGCTATGCAAAAATGGGGATAAAAGGGACTAGTGTCTCACCCCTGTAGACCTCTTCAAAAATGAAGCTCCAGCTAGTTCTCCAAGCTCAAAACCACCTAAAGACCTCAAGAACAACCTCTGATCCTTCAAGGAACCAAGGAAAGGTGTAACACTATGTGTTTGTGTGCAATAGTGAGACAAAACACACACAAAACTACAAAGAGAGGAAGGTATAGATATAGGATAGATATAAGTCCTAAAGCTAAAACCAGAGCTCCTCTCAAGATGTTGTCTAACCCTAGAAGAGGAGGCAGAGGTCTCCTCTTATAGATATTCACTTTGCAAGGCTTACAAAACAAGCTTGGCAAGAGTGAAATCCCTCCATACACGTGTATGGAGGGGGGCAATGGTGGGTGCCAGCTATCACAGCTGGCACAAAATATCTACCAAAAGTAGATGAACAGTGATCGGCTAGCAAAAAGTGTCATTTTGACAAAATTCACTGCCGACCGGCAACAAAGAGTGCCGACCGGCAATATACATTGCCGGTGGCAACAAAACCTTGGCCGGTGGCCTCTAGCCACTGCCGGTGATGTGTGGGGATGCCTCACAAGGCATTCCCTGCCCCTTCAAGGCAAAACACAAGTGTTTGGTGCAAAACCAGACACTAAACAGTCGAGTTCAGAGATCCTGAGGCAAGACACGTAGCTGAGACCTCCGGGAACTCCAAACGAACACAAACGTGGATGATCACCGGGTGTTCCCTCTTTGACAGAACTCGAAAGTCATAACAATGACGGGAGTGAATGTCAATGCCCCGAGACGACCTATTTTTGACAGGGCCGAAGACTTGGACAAACAAACAAAATACCGATAAATAAATGGTTGTGCCCGCAGGCTGCCTGCGTATCCCTTTGCAGGGAATCAAACTAGCGTAGTTCAGGGGCAGGATGCAAATGATATGTAGGAAGACTTTGATAATTGGACTTATACGCTACGCGAAGCCGGTTTGAAAATTAGACTTATACGCTGCGCGAAGCCGGTCTTGACAAGTAAAGTGCATAAAACAGTACGATGCGCAAAATAGCGCGAATGAGATGTAATGTAAAACGCAATGAGATGCACAAAATAGCGCGATGCGCAAAATAGCGCGAATGAAATGTAATGCACAAGACAGTGCGATAGAGGTGCGCAAGATAGCGCGATGCGCAAAATAGCGCGATTGAAATGCAATGCATAATGCAAGTAGGATGCACAAAACAGTGCGAATGAGGTGCGCAAAGTAGCGCGATGCGTTAGACAACGCGAGTGCACAAGACAGTGCGAATGCACAAGATAGTGCGATGTAGATGGGTGTGTAAGACAACGTGAGCAATGCAATGCACTAACAAGTGCAGGTAAGATGCGCAAGAAAGCACGAACGATGCAATGTAATGCACAAAACAGTGCGATGCGAAAAATGGCACGAGTAAAATGCAATGCACTAACAAGTGCAGATGGGGTGCGCAAGATAGCGCGAGCAAATGTAATGCACAAAATAGTGCGATGCGCAAAATAGCGCGAATGAAGTGTAATGCACAAAACAGTGCGATACGCAAAATAGCGCGAATGAAATGTGATGCACAAGACAGTGCGAATGCACAAGATAGCGCGTTGCGCAAAATAGCACGAGTAAAATGTAATGCACTAACAAGTGCAGATGGGGTGTGCAAGATAGCGCAAGCGATACAATGCACAAAATAGTGCGATGCGCAAAATAGCGCGAATGAAGTGAAATGCACAAAACAGTGCGATGCGCAAAATAGCGTGAATGAAATGTGATGCACAAGACAGTGCGAATGCACATGATAGTGCGTTGCGCAAAATAGCGCGAGTAAAATGTAATGCACTAACAAGTGCAGATGGGGTGCGCAAGATAGCGCGAGCGATACAATGCACAAAATAGTGCGATGCGCAAAATAGCGCGAATGAAGTGAAATGCACTAAACAGTGCGATAGAGATACGACCACAAGATGCACAAGACAGTGCAAGTGAGATACAATGTGTAAGTGCACAAAAATAGTGCGAGTGAGATACAATGCACAATAAAGTGCGATAAAATGCATGTTCTATGCAAGTGAGGAAGAATACATTTTCTCTACAAAAGATACGAGCATTTTCTATGCAATATTGAAAGCAAAGCATATTCTATGCGGAATCGAAAGCAAGCGTATTTTATGCATGAATCATAACGATGTGTGGCACGCATGTAACAGAAGTGTATATGAAAGTGCACATTCTATGCAATAAAGGGGCATCAAACATGTACTCTGGTGCCTCTGATTTACCTCTTAGATGACTTTGCAAAATACTCAGTTCAAAAGGGGACACCCTGTCTATATTGGCGAGAGGTAACATCTGCATGTGAAACCCTCGGATGTTGCTTGGACTACCATTCTAACTTGAAGCAGGCTTACACTTGAAGTAGAGGCACGCTCATTCTTCGGAACACTAACAAGGTCTGAAGAGGTACATTCAGAATACAATCCCGAAATTTGCCGAAGTTGAAACACACTAAGATGCTCCAAAATTTTCCTTTTTTCTTTTGCTTTGCAGTCTGGAACCCACATAGCTTCAGATAGGTCCTTGTTTTACTGTTCACACTTATCGGGGGTGGGCCCTGCAGTTTTATGAAAGGACGAATCTTGTGTTGCACAAATGTGGAGAATGGCACAGCATCCTGAGCACAAAACGATTTTATTTTGAAATCGAAATTGAAAATGATTTCTCAACTAGGTATTGAGTCTACGACTGGACACAACGCATCACGACTCAACAAAGGAAAACAAAGGTAAACAACCTAAACACGTCTATTGACACTCGAAACGACTCAAAACAAGAATCGAGACAAAGAAAACAAAAGACACGACACACAGACGTGTTACAAAGATGAGAGACCCCTCAAGGCACGAGGAGCTAGTTTCTCCGGGTATTGTTTCCCACCCTTTCTCATTTGTGATTCTCACATCACTCGGCCCTCAAGCTCTGTTTTTTCTGAAAAAGCCCTTTTCTCACTTTTTCTCTCAACGCACATCTCTCTATTCTTCAATCTCTTATTTTTTATCCCTCCCCTGGGTGGTTGACGGATGAACAGGAACTTGTGGGCCCTTGCCCCTGGTATTCTACCAGATTCTTCTTCTTCCGCTTACAGCAGTGAACTTTCCCACAGAGGGGTTACGCTACAACTAGGTGTGCAGCAAATCTGCAATTGACATCGGTTGACGATGCTCTGCTAGGGAGTTTGGACGTGGTTAGATCTGATCTATCCAGATGATGGAGTGGAATATCTTGCCCCATTCCAGTTCGTGCTTCGTACTTGGCTTGATACCTCGTTGCTTGGAGGGTGAGAGAGCTTTCAGCCCTTTACAATTAGCTTCAGTGGTGCCCTTCTTGGCAAGTATGTTCCCCTTTTCGGCAAATGCATTGACAACAGGGAAAAGACAGGAAGCCTGACTCAACTGTGCCCCTAGTTCATCATTTTGACCATTTTTTGTTTTGGTTTTCTACTAAAATAATTTTGACCTTAATGAGAGTTAGATTAACATGCTTATTCAATTTTCTGATTTAAAGTCATGCAAGTCAGGCTATGAGCACTGAAAATTTTCTTTTTTGGGTCCAAGAAATGGTCCAATTTTGAAAAATGAAATAATTTTCGAGAAATTAGTCAACCTCAGTAAAAATTCTCAAAAACTATTTTTGCAAATGGCCACTGCTCAACGAGCATGAAACCTACTCCTGAGACGCACAACCTCGGATGCAAAGGAAAACTGCCCCGTGGTTGAAGAGAGCTGCATGGCAACGGAAAGTTGCCCCTTGTTTGAACGGCACCGCGGCGCATTGAATGGCAACAGAAAGTTGCCCCTTGTTTGAATGGCATCGCAGCGCATTGTAATCAGTCCTCGGAGCGATGATTACAACAGAACTCTCGGATATAGAGAAGGCAAAGATGATCAAAACCATTACATGGACACAATCGAATTTGAAGTGTTTTACGGCTAGACTTCAGAATGAAGTTGCCTACGTATCCCAAAGATGGGAATCAAGCCTTACGTAGTTCGGGGTTAAGGTACACTCGGGTATTTAACCTCTCCTTTTATGCTCTGACTTTTGCCAAGGCGCCCGTTGCAGGTTTTCAACCTTGCGAGCTTTATTTTTCTTTTCTTTTCATTCTTTTCTTTTCATTTTCATTTCTTTTCTTCTTTTTTTCTTTTTTTTCATCTTTTTTCATTTCTTTCTTTCTTTTTTGTTCTTTGCATTTTTCTCTCTTTTTGTTGTTTTTTGTTGTTTTTTTTTTTTTTGTTCTTTGCTCTAACTCTTGCCTGGGTCGCCCTTCCGAGTTTTCGGCCCAGCGAGCCTCTCAAGGGTAAAAGTGTAGCTTTGTCCATGTCAAATGGTTTTGAGATCCTGAAGTCATCTGAATCCAGGAGAAAGGCTGCTGTTCGCTGACGATGCAGGAGTCCATCCAATGGGGGGCCGAATTTACCCCTAGTGTTGTGGATAGGAACTTGGTGACTCATCTTTGACTCTTCGAGCGCATCTGACATTTTTGCCCCTAGTTCGGGAGGTGCTTTTCATTTAGCTTCGCAAACTTCCTTTGCTCGCATCTGATATTCTCGCCCCTAGTTCATGGGATGCTTCTGATCTGGCTTTGCAAGCTTCTTGATCTGACTTTTCTCGCCCCTAGTCTGCGGGCTGTTTCAAATCTGACCACACAGGCCACACATCATGATTGACCTTTGAACGTTCTGAATCCAAGTTCAAGGTTTGAAAGCAAAGGGGTCGAGTCTTGAGGCTGAGAGCGATCCTAAGCTGCACAATCTCAAGAGCGATTCCACACATGTCTTCGCAGGACCGCGCAAAACATTTTTTGAAAAATTTTAAGAAAGCGACTAGTCGCTCGCGCTGAAGACAGTGTAGGACCAATCTGGATCAAGCCAGGATCCTTCCCAGTACGCATGTTAACAAGCATGATCTCAATCATTAAGGGCTTAGCACGCCTCTCTTTCTCTCAGTTTGATCAAATTTTGCAAATCCCAAGGAATTCCTTCCTCTTTGTTTTTATCACAATGTTTCGAAAAAAGTTTTCGAAAACTTAGGTCGTTACAATGAATTCAAGGCACAAAAAAGACAGAGCTCTTAGTCAAATACTGCCATCTCATTCAGAACTTCCGGCATAACTGGCACAAGGCAGAACCAAACACAAGAGTGTGAAAATCACTGCTGTTTCATTCAAAATCTGTCAGCACAACTGGCTCCCTGGCAGAAACAGACTCAAAACAAAACAAAAAGACAAACGCAAAACAAAATGGTGACGCCCGAGGTAACACCCCCGGAATCACCCGACCTTTGTACAACAGGACTGACTCGATACGACAAGATAGGCCCTTAATCAAAAGACTGACTCAAGACAAAGAGGCAGACTCAAAACAAAACTACAGAACTGACTCAATACCCAAGTCAGAAACTACAAAACTAGCATTCGCAAATGCTCAAAACAGTGCGTGCCAAACGCCATATCTGGAGTAAACTGCGCGCCGCCCACAGTTGGTTCATCCCCCGATCACATATTCGTACTATCCCCAAGTTCACTGATCCAGTGGTGATAGACTTTGCTGAGCTGGTGCGGCGATGACCTTATTGTCAATCAAATCTTGTATTTCGTGGCGAAGACGGAAACAACTATCAGTGACATGGCCGACTTGCTGATGAAAGGCACAATACTTGGCCGGATCATGGGAGGGAGGAAGTCTATCTGGCAGTGGTCGCGGCTCCAAGGGTTTCAAATTCCCCTCTCTAATCAGGACCCTCAAGGCCGCTGATAGAGACATGTACAGTGATGCGAACACCCTCTGGCCTTGAGGTGGGTGTTTTGAGGTTTATGGAGTTTTGCTAGATGCACCAGCAAAGGGATTGGCAGGCGTTGACTGGGTTTGCTGATCTTTTCTGAGCACGGATTAGGGCTGAAAGGAACATTCCTGGTACAAAGGCCCTTCTCCCGGCTTGCCCCTTGATTCAGACTGCTCTCATTCTGAGTGGCGAAAGTGTCATCCACAGTTTTTGTAACAACTGCGAGGACTTGCTCTTTGTTCAGTCCCTCAGCTTTCAAAGCCTCAATATCCCACCGAAGGTGTTCATGGGGACCATTGCCTGCCCCTACCTTGTTCTTACCAGTCGCTTCCACTTTGTCAAGAGATTGGCCTTCTTCCAATGCAACCCGTCCCAAAGTTGGGGAGCCTTTAGATATGAACTTCCTGGTACATGATGTGGTTGATGATGGGGCCAAAACCCCAAAGGCCAGATCTGCCACAGTTCTCCGAAGATCTTCGATCATCCTCATCAGCTCAGAAGTAGTGGGTTCATGGGTTTGAGATGATTGGGGTTCAGATGCACCCATCATGCATAAGTCTAGGCTCTCTGGGATAAACACATTAGGCTTGGGTAGATGGACTGGGGTAATGTATACGCTGGGGTCGTAAGGGACGGCCATGTGTGTGGATTAGGTTGAGATGTGGATGAGGTACTTGGTCATTGGGGGCTGAAGGTGGAGCTATCGTCCGGTTGTCAATGAGATTTTGGATCTCATGACGAAGGGGGTAGCAACGGTCGGTGCCATGACCGCGCTGCTGATGGTACACACAGTACTTGGAGGGGTTATGTCTAACTGGGAGTGGGTCAGGCAGAGGTTGAGGATCGAGGGGTTTGAGATGCCCTCTTTCCATCAAGACTTTTAGTGCACTAGTCAGGCTCATATAGAGGGGATGAAAGTTCTGCCCTGAGCTCGGGCTGGGCCGGCTGTTTGTAGGCTTGGTTTGGCAAAAGGGTTGGTTGTGGTGACTGTATTGATTTCTGTGGGTTTGGGAATAGGGCTACTACCAGCATTGGTACTCCCTGAAATCACCCTCCTTGTTGGTTCACTTATTCTGGGAATGATCCCTGTGTTGAACGCATTCTCGACCTGAACCCCCAGTTCGTGCAAACTCTTGAAAGTGAATAGCGGAGCGACTATCAACTTTTGCAACATATCATGCTCGAGGTTTCTCACCATCATCTGTACTTGATCCTTCTCGGAAGGCCGATCTGTCATCTGTGCTGCCTTTGCTCTCTACCTCGCAACAAATTCCACAAAAGGCTCTGTTGGGTTCTGGTGGGTTGCTTCAAGTTCCTGCATGGTCATTTCAACTTGGGTGTTGTACGAATACTGATCGACAAAGGCCTCAGCCAGTTCTTCCCAGTTTTGCTTCACTGTATTCTCCAACTTGGCGTACCAAGTGGCTGCAACACCCGACAGGGTTCTTCCATACAGAGAGAGTTTCTGTGGCTTAGTCAGACCCATCGGCTTTAGGACATCCAAGAAAAGTCGGATATGTACCATTGGATCTCCAGACCCGTCGAAACGGTCAATATATGGCATTTTGAATCTGTCTGGGAGCCGCACGGCAGACTCAGTGTGCCCATCCTCAATGTCGGGAATGAAGTTAAGGCCCTGTGCCTTTTTAAATTGCTTCTCAAGATTGGCAATCTTCACTGCAGTCGGATTGAACTCATTAACATGAAAGGGTTGAAGCCTCTCAGTAGGCTGTACCAGGGGTTTGAGCACCTGAGCTTCAGTCAACCTTTCCCAAGGATTCGGACACTGCAAATCTTCAACTGGCGGAAGTGGGTCAAAGTTCGGCTGGGGTCCCAAAGCTGGATGTGAGGCAGATGCCCCAGATGGGCGTTGTGTTTCAATACTGGTCTCAGCCTGCATGGCAATTCCCTGATTTAACGCTGCTATCACGGCCACAAATTCTTCTGAACCCTGTGCCATCACAGGCTGCTGATGATGTGACTGATGACTGTCGGATCAGATGAAACCCTGTCTGGCCCTTCTTTGCTTTGCCTCAGCGAAAGAACACTGGTTGCCCTTGAATTGAATTTCTGACCTAACAAAGTCTATCAGCGCTAGTCCAATGTTCCCAGGGGATATCGAAGCCTTCTGAAGCTATAGTTCCAGGACTACCTAGCAAAAGAGAAAACATGCAGCATCTCAGCTTGATTTACTAGAACAGATTTGAGCAAGGCTGAATGGCTGTGCTCTCTACTGAACTCTGACCCCCAAATTCTGCCTGCAAACTGATACCCTCAGGTAAAATTGATTCCCAAATACTGATGCCCGCAGGCCTGATACCCAGACTTGCAAACTGATACATGCATTCCTGTAGAGACGCACTCTAAAAGCACATAACAAGCAAGTGAGAGCCAAAACACCCCTATGTTGGGGTAGGGTTTCCCTGTCCTATTTTTGTCAGGAGCTAGGGTTTCACTATGCACGCAGCAGTTTCAAACAACCTACATCGGGTAAGCAACCTGTCCTAGTTTGGAATGGTCACTATGGATTCCGAATATGCACTAGGTCAAATGGTCGAAAGGGTGCCCTGGTAAAACCGGGGTTTGTGTTCCCATACTGTCAGAGCCCATAACCGGTCAGCCTTATGGTCATGCCTTGACAAGACAAGCCTCCGGCAAACCGTTCAGGAATGGCAGATGGCAAACACGGTGTCCTAGGCGTACTAATGCACATGCAATGCAAAGAGACACATAAATGGAATCAAAACAGGATATCACGAGTTCGAGTCAAGCTCTCTAAAATCCCCAGCAGAGTCGCCAGAAACTGTAACAGGTCCGCGAGGGAACTCGCTGGGTTACAGTTCGGACTCCCCTTTTTGTTTCGGTTCTAAATCTGAACCAAAGAGTCCAAATCTGGCAAATCATTTTTGAGAAAATAGATTTTTAGAAAAGAAGTGCCAAACATGGACTGCTTTGCCAGATACAGAGTCGCCACCTAAATATTTTTTATGGGGGGAATTTAGGAAACCCTGACTCGGTGCCAAAGGCCACGTGTCCGTCATTACCAAAGTTGTCTTGGCTCGGGAGCTTGGGTACGATCGGGGAAGGTCAGCTATGAGCACCCCCTTTCGCCCGGTCCGAAGACCGGCCTCTACTAACCGTGATATCCGATTTTGAAAACGTTATGTGTTCTTATTTCGGTTATTAGCCTAGAATTACTATGTTATGCGCACAGCAAACAAGTATAGACTAGATCGCCTAATTCAGAAACAAGCATTGCATATCCGTTTGTTTTGAAAATGCTTTGGAATTTGCTACTCGCAAGTAGGCTAAAACACAGATTTCAACGAGTTTTTCCAACTCAAACGATCCAACCTCCACCCACAGGCATTCAAACAGTTTATCTCATATAAGCACTTAGCCGCATGGTAAGCATACTGTCATGTTAACATTCACACGCATGCGAGATGCTAAAGCGTAAATACTTACATCGTACTCCGTGCCAAAACAATAAACTAGTTAGCAAACATGCATGCCCCAGTTCATGTTAAAGTGACTAATGCACCGCATACAAAATGTCACTAGAATAGGCTCGGCTAATCCTAAAATGGCATATGAAATGCACAGGTAGCATGTATTCAAATTTGACTTGAAATATAATGCAATTAGCATGATGCGCCGAGCCGGGTGCATGCAATACTGATGAATGATGCACGCATGCATATCATGAGGTATGCTAAAGTAAACATGTCCTAATACTAACCATCAAAGCAGGTAAGTAAAAGGGAGAAAGAAGTGGGGGTTGGAAGACATGCACACACTCACCCACACTTATTACAGATTTGCCCTCGCCCAGAGGGACCAAATAAATAATACAAATTAATTAACTACAAGCTAATTAATTATTACAAATTACCTAGGTAGTTAACAAGCTAACTAAACTAGGAAAAACAGTAAACCACCTCGGGAGGAGAGCCTGAATGCAATGCATGCTCGGGTCCTGCTCGGAAGCGCACTGCCATACATAGACTGCCTCTGTTTTCCCTGCTCTGCTCCTCTGAGGACTGCCAAAATCTCAGGGTTGCTTCCCTGGACACTGGGGAACACCATCGGCTAAGTAGAATTACCACCGGCAGTGGGGTGCGGTCATCGGCACAAGATTCATCCATCGGCCACCAATACATTGCCGGTCGGCACTAAACACTGCCGGTCGGCAAAGAATGCCTGCAGAACCTGTAACTTACAGCAGCAGAGGACAGAACTTGCATGGCAATGTAATTCAAGCAAATGTATGCACCAAACACACTCCTTATGATGTTTGTGACTCGAATGAGGATGTGCCTCGATTCTCGGACCACCAATCACGCATTTTCATGCATGATGGCCCAAAGAACCAAGTGTGCAACTTCAATTTCAAACGCAATGCAATCCAAATAAGCACATAGGAGGGCCAACCTCTATCACACTCACTTCAAGACGCCAAGCCATGCGTGTAAGATGCAATTCTACCTAGGCATGTTAGCTAGCATGCAACATGGATGATGCAAATAAGCATACAAGCTAACAAGCATACATGACATGAACTATCAATGTTAACCAACAAGCATGCAAAATGCAATGTGGATGTTCAAGCATGCAAACAAGTATGTGACTTCATTCAATCATGCAAGTCCTAACATGCAACAACTCACCAATGTGCTACAACACACAAGGAGCATATGCAACCAATGAAGGGACAAACTTAAACATGATTTAGGCAGCTCTAAATAGGCCTAAAACAGTGGCCTAATCCATGGAAATGAGGTCTAAAATACATACACACATGCATGCAAGTATGGTCCAACACTTAAGCATATAAAGACAACTTTTAAACACATTCAAAAGAGGCCTAACATGGATAAATGGCATGCGAATGAAGCTCTGAAAATCATGCTATAAGAGGTGCCAAACCAACTTAAACAAGACAAACACTAGTGTGCAAATAGTCCAAGTACTTGAAACAAGTCAAGGAGGTTTAAACCATGGCTAAGCCAACCAAACCTCACAAGGCTAAGAAGGCTTAAAACAGGTTCAAGGCAGACCTTGACCATGCAAAGGGGACCCTTAGATGGCATCTAAGTGGCTCAAATTCAAAAGCATGCATAATGGCCAAAACATGGAGCATACAACACAAGCTTTTGAAGCATCAAAGAGGTGTCCAAGGCAAGCATACAAGCATGTCTAAGGGACTGAAATAGCATGAAAGATGATCCCAACCCACTAAATCCATGCAAGAATGCATGCTACACATGTACATACTTAAGGCCAACAAGCCAAAATACAAAAGGGCCACATAATGCATGCCAAGATCGACCCAAACAACCATGGACAGACCTCAAACATGATAAAATAAGCACGAAAGCTTCACAAGACCAAGCCTAAAACATGCTAGAATAAAGGTTTACAACCTAAAGCATATTAAGGCATAAACATGGCATTACAAGGTAGGTATGCTAAGCATGCATGGTGTACCAAAACCAATTTAAAACAATGTTATATTATGGCAATATAAGCATGAAATGCAGCCAAGGCATGATCAACAAACCCTCAAACATGGTGCTCCCTCAAGAGGCCAAAAATGGTCCTTTTCAAGGACAACAAGGAGAGGGGGTGGCCTCTCCTTCTTGAGACTTCAAAGCACCATCCTCACCACTGAAATCCCTCAAGATTTCAATGGTGAGGAGGCCTAAACACCAAAGTCTCGGAGCTCACCAAAAATGGCACAAAATGGAGACTTACAAGGCTTAAGAGGGGTTAAACTCCTCCAAACCACAAAACACCCTTAACAAACAATCAAGAGGGCTTAAAAATAGAACTTTTTTGTATTATACACTAACACACAAAAAACAGTTCTAAGATAGGCTAACAAGCTATGCAAAAATGGGGATAAAAGGACTAGTGTCTCACCCCTGTAGACCTCTTCAAAAATGAAGCTCCAGCTAGTTCTCCAAGCTCAAAACCACCTAAAGACCTCAAGAACAACCTCTGATCCTTCAAGGAACCAAGGAAAGGTGTAACACTATGTGTTTGTGTGCAATAGTGAGACAAAACACACACAAAACTACAAAGAGAGGAAGGTATAGATATAGGATAGATATAAGTCCTAAAGCTAAAACCAGAGCTCCTCTTAAGATGTTGTCTAACCCTAGAAGAGGAGGAAGAGGCCTCCTCTTATAGATATTCACTCTTGCAAGGCTTACAAAACAAGCTTGGCAAGAGTGAAATCCCTCCATACACGTGTATGGAGGGGGGCAATGGTGGGTGCCAGCTATCACAGCTGGCACAAAATATCTACCAAAAGTAGATGAACAGTGATCGGCTAGCAAAGAGTGTCATTTTGACAAAATTCACTGCCGACCGGCAACAAAGAGTGTCGACCGGTAATATACAGTGCCGGTGGCAACAAAACCTTGGCCGGTGGCCTCTAGCCACTGCCGGTGATGTGTGGGGATGCCTCACAAGGCATTCCCTGCCCCTTCAAGGCAAAACACAAGTGTTTGGTGCAAAACCAGACACTAAACAGTCGAGTTCGGAGATCCTGAGGCAAGGCACGTAGCCGAGACCTCCTGGAACTCCAAAAGAACACAAACGTGGATGATCACCGAGTGTTCAAACGGTGATGTCCAAGTCTTGAGGACGATCAAAAATGGGGTGTCTACAGTTGCCCCTCTTTGACAGAACTCGAAAGTCATAACAATGACGGGAGTGAATGTCAAAGCCCCGAGACGACCCATTTTTGACAGGGCCGAAGACTTGGACAAACAAACAAAATACCGATAAATAAATGGTTGTGCCCGCAGGCTGCCTACGTATCCCTTTGCAAGGAATCAAACCAGCGTAGTTCAGGGGCATGATGCAAATGATATGTAGGAAGACTTTGATAATTGGACTTATACGTTACGCGAAGCCGGTTTGAAAACAAAGAGGCCCTATCTTGTATGCTTTGTTGACTGATTTCAGGGCCAATTTGGTGAGTTTTAGGGTTATCATATTTTATTTTCAGAGTTGTTTGTGACATGCTAAGTGTCCTTGATGCATGTGCTTAATAACCCCTTTGTATGCCCTCCAAAGGACCCCCTCATTGGTGCATGTGTTGGCTGCCTTTCCATGTTTATTTGGGCATATTTTGGTATGTTTTGTTCACTGATTTTTGCTGGTTTGATGAGTTCACACTTGCTTCATGTACTTGCCATGTAACCCATGTTTGCTAGTCAAACTTGCATGCAATGTTAGGCCATCTTGCTAGCATCTTTTGGCCATGCTTTGAACTAGAAATATTCATGTTTTTGGACTGCCTTGGTTCTGTCTTTATGCTTCATGATCAAATAATGCATGCTTTGCATAGCTATAGGTCGATGCATGTGCCTAGTTTTGTGTTTCGGGACCATTCCATGCATCGGGTGCCATGTTTCCATGTTTCGGGATCATTTTGCATCACCTTTCAGTGCTGGAACTTGCATGTTTGTATGCCATATTTCATGCCTTGCCATGCCTTGTTAGAGTGGCATTTGTGCCTTAGGATCGGTCCTCGGTTTGCGTACATGTGTGCACGCATCTCGAGTGTCTCATTTTCATCTAATGGCCACTGATGTGAGTGTGGATGAGGTTCACTCATATTGGTGTAAGTCCATCGTGCATTGTGCCATTCCATTTCGCAGCATTGCGTATGCTAGGTTGTATGTTAGAGCATTGTGTATGCCGTGTTACATCGTGCATTGTGTATGCCATTTCATAGCATTGTGTATGCTAGGTTGCATGTTAGGATTGCATTCATGCATGTCATGCATATCGCATTGTGTTTGGGATAGGAGTTAGCCCAAACACGAGAAACGAGGGATGTTTCGTACTCCGAGTGACGGAACGTGTCTCAATTCCCGGTCGTCGACACTCCGGATTATCCATGATGGAGTTTAGGTCTAGTTGTGTTTATACGTGCATTCGTTTCACATTGGGTCGTGCAATTCGATTCCTCGGCCATCATGCATTGAGATGCGTGATTAGTGGCACGAATATCGAGATATGCATACATATGTGAAAATACTTTGCCATGCCCCTTTCTTGCTCTCTGTTGCAGCAAATCAGAAACCGGCAGTCTTTTGGAGCTTCGTGCAATATTCCGGGCTTAATTGTAAACAGAGGCTAATTGGGGCATCGCAATGGATTTTCGCGCCAGGCAACTCAAGCATGCATCATTCATCATCCGGAGCAGAGTCGAGGCAGTCCCTAGCTTGCATGCCAATTTACTGCTTTCCTAGATTAATTTGTTAATTAATTAGTATTTTGTATTTATTCGGACTGTAATTATTCATTTGGGACTGCATATTATTTATTTGGACCCTCCGAGCGAGGGCACAATTGTAATAAGTGTGCGTGCGTGTGATGTATGTCTTCCAATCCCACGTCTTTCTCTCCTTTTTATTTACCAGCTTATGATTGTTAGATTAGGGCATGTTTCAATTAGCATACAGTATGATAGCATGTTTGCATTTATTCATCTGTTTTACATGCATCGAGCTCGGCGCATCATAACTCACTGCATTGTATTTCAATTCCAAGTTGAATACTTGTTAGTTGTAGCATTCCATATGCCATGTTTAGAATAGCCGAGCCTACTATAGTTGCATTTTTGCATGTGTTGCATTAGGGATTTCTGTATAGTTAGGATCATGCACGAATTTCTAACATAGTTTCTGTTTTGGCTTGGAGTACTCGGTAAGTTTTTATGCTTTAGCATCCTCGCATGTGTGTGAGTGACTGCCATGATAGCATGCTTACCATGAGGCTATTTGCTTATGTGATATAAACTGCCTGAATGTTTGTGGGTGAAGGTTGGGTTATTTGGATTGGAACAATGCATTGACTGTGAGTTTTAAGCCCACTAGATAGTGGCAAAACTATGTTTTCTAAGCCCACCAGAGGGTGGCAAAATCTGCATTTTAAGCCTACTTGCGAGTAGCAAACCATCTTTCAAAAAATAAACATGAAATGTTTCGTTCCAATTCAGGCAATCCAGTCTATACTTGTATGCTGTGCGCATCACATAGTAAATCTAGGCTAATAACCGGAACAAGAATGCATATGTTTTCAAAACTAGATATCATAGTTAGTAGAGGCCGATCTTTGATCGGGCGAGCGGGGGTGCTCACGAAGTGACCTTCCCTAATCGTACCCAAGTTCCCGAGCCGAGGCAACTTTGGTGATGACAGACACGTGGCCTTAGGCACGAGTCAAGGTTTCCTAAATTTCCCAAAAATAAAATATTTAGGTGGCGACTCTGTATCTGGCAAAGCAGTCCTTGTTTGGCACTTCTTTCAAAAATCTATTTTCTCACAATTTGCCGGATTCGGACTATTTAGTTCAGATTAAGAACCGTGACAATTAGAGTCCGAGCTGTAGTGAGCCCAAAAATGAACGGAACGGGACTCATCCCTCCCGGGGCGTTCGGGGACGTCTACAGTTTCTAGCGACTCTGCTGGGGATTTAGAGAGCTTGACTCGAACTCATGATATCTTGTTTTGATTACACTTATGTGTTTCTTTGCATTGCATGTGCATTGGTGCGCCTAGGACACCGTGTTTGCCATCTGCTATTCCTGAGCGGTTTGCCAGAGGCTGCGTGCCATAAGGTTTACCGGTTACAGGCTCTGCCAGTATGGGAACACAAACCTCGGTTTTACCGGGGCACCCTTTTGACCATTCGACCTAGTGCATATTCGGATCCATAGTGACCATTCCAAGCTAGGACAAGTTGCTTACCCGATAGGTTGATTGAAACCGCTGCGTGCGTAGTGAAACCCTAGCTCCTGACAAAATAGGACAGGGAAACCCTACCCCAACATAGGGGTGTTTTAGCTCTCATTTATCTGTTATGTGCTTTTAGAGTACGTCTCTACAGGAATACATGTATCAGTTTACAAGTTTGAGCATCAGGCCTGCGGGCACCAATTCAGTATTTTATGATTCAGTTTACCTAAGGGTAACAGTTTACAGGCTGAATTTTGGGGCAGAATTCAGTAGAGGGCACAGTCATCCTGTTATGTTCATATCTGTTTTGGTGAAATCAGGCTGAGATGCTGCATGTTTTCTCTTTTGCTAGATAGTCCTGGAACTATAGCTTCAGAAGGCTTTGATATCCCCCAAGTACATTGGACTAGTGCTAATAGACTTTGTTAGGTCAGAAATTCGATTCAAGGGAAACCGGTGTTCTTTCGCTGAGGCAAGCTAAAGAAAGGCCAATCAGGGCTCACCGGTTCATCTGATCCGTCAGTCACCAGTCACATCACCTTTGTTCAGACTCAGCAAACCGTAATGGCACAGGGTTCGGAAGAATTTGTGGTCGTGATAGCAGCGCTAAATCAGGGAACTGCCATGCAAGCTGAGACCAGTATTGAAACGCAGCGCCCATCTGGGACGTCTGCCTCACATCTAGCTTTGGGAACCCAACCGAACTTTGACCCACTTCCGCCAGCTGAAGATTTGCAGGGTCCAAATCCTCGAGAAGGGTTAGCTCAAGCCCGAGTTTTCAGACCCCTGGTGCAACCTAATGAGAGACTTTATCTCCTTGATGCTAATGACCTCGATCTGACCGCAGTGAAAATTGCGAACCTTGAGAAGCAATTCAAAAAGGCACATGGCCTTAACTCCATTCCCGACATTGAGGATGGGTACGCTGAGACTGCCGTACGGCTCCCAGACAGATTCAAAATGCCACATATTGACTGTTTCGACAGGTCTGGAGATCCTATGGTACATATCCGACTTTTCTTGGATGTCCTGAAGCCGATGGGTTTGACTAAGCCACAGAAACTCTCTCTGTATGGAAGAACCCTGTCGGGTGTAGCAGCCACTTGGTACGCTAAGTTGGAGAATACAATGAAGCAAAACTGGGAAGAATTGGCTGAGGCCTTTGTTGATCAGTATTCTTACAATACCCAAGTTGAAATGACCATCCAAGAGCTTGAAGCAACCCGCCAGAACCCAACAGAGCCTTTTGTGGAATTTGTTGCGAGGTGGAGAGCAAAGGCAGCACAGATGACAGATCGTCGCCCTTCTGAGAGGGATCAAGTGCAGATGATGGTGCGAAACCTCGAGCATGATATGTTGCAAAAGTTGATAGTCACTCCACTATTCACTTTCAAAAGTTTGCATGAACTGGGGGTTCAGGTCGAGAATGCGTTCAACAGTGGGATCATTCCCAGAACAAGGGAACCGACAAGGAGGGTGATTTCAAGGAGTACCAATGCCGGAAGTAGCACTATTCCCGAACCCACTGAAATCAATACAGTCACCACAGCCAACCCTTTTGCCAAACCAAGCCTACAAACAATCAGCCCAGCCCGAGCTCAGGGCAGAACTTTCACCCCTCTCTATATGAGCTTGACTAGCGCACTAAAAGTCCTGATGGAAATAGGGTATCTCAAACCCCTCGATCCTCAACCTCTGGCTGACCCACTCCCAGCCAGACATAACCCCTCCAAGTACTGTGTGTACCATCAGCAGCGCGGTCATGGCACCGACTGTTGCTACCGCCTTCGTCATGAGGTCCAAAATCTCATTGACAACCGGACGATACCTCCACCTTCAGACCCCAATGACCAAACATCTCATGCCTACCTCAATCCCATCCATACACTACCATCCACCTTCGACCCCAGCATATACATCACCCCAGCCCATCTACCCAAGCCTGAGGTGTTTATTCCAGAAAGCATGGACTTATGCATGATGGATGCACCTGGACCCCAATCATCTCAAACCCGTGAGCCCACTACTTCTGAGCTGAAGAGAATGATCGAAGATCTTCAGAGAACTGTGACAGATTTGGCCTCCGGGACATTGGCTCCGTCATCAACCACATCACATACCAGGGAGTTCATGTCAAAAGGCTCCCCAGTCTTGGAACGGGCTGTATTTGAGGAATGCCAATCCCTTGGCAAAGTGAAGGCGAGTGGAAAGAACAAGATAGGGGCGAACATGAATCCCCATGAACATCTTCTGTTGGCTGTTGAGGCTTTGAAAGCCGAGGTATTGAACAAAGAGCAAGTGCTCGCAGTTGTTGCAAAAATTGTGGACGACATTTTCGCCACTCAAGTTGGGGGCAGTTTGAATCAAGAGGCAAGCCGGGAGAAGGGTCGTTGTATCAAAAATGTTCCTTTCAGCTATAATCCTACACTCGGGAGAGATCAACAAACCAGGCTAGCACCTGCCAATCCCTTTACTGGTGTATCCAGCAAAAATCCACAAACCTTGAAGTACCAACCCCGAGGTCAGAGGGTCTTCCATGCCCTCTATATGCCTTTGTCCAAAGCTCTCCAAGTCCTTGTTGGACAAGGCCATCTCAAACCCCTTGAGCCTCGGCCTCTCCCAAATCCTCTTCCGGCTACGCATGATGCCGCCCAGTACTGTGCCTTCCATCAGCAAACTGGCCATACTACCGACAACTGCTTCCGTCTTCGCCATGAAGTACAGGATCTATTTGACAACGGCATCATTGCCGCGCCAAGCTCTACAAAGTCTATCGGCACTGGATCGGTGAACTTGGGGGATAATGTGACCATGTGATCGGGGGATGAACCAGCTGCGGGTGGCACTCGATTAAACTCCAGACGTGGGAATGACACGCACTGTTCTGAGCAATACACAAACACCAGTTTTTGTGCTTTCTAACTTGGGCATTGAGTCAGTCTTGTTGTTTTGTATAGAGTCAGTCTTTTCTTACTGAGTCAGTTGGGTCTGTCTTGTTGTAACGAGTCAGTCCTATTTTGTTGGAGTCGGGTGATTTCGAGGGTGTTACCTCGGACATCACTTGCTTGTTTTGTGTTTTCGTTTTCTTTTGAGTCTGTTTCTGCCTTGGAGCCAGTAATGCCAACAGATTTGAATGAACAGCAGTGATTTTCGCACTCTTGTATTTGCTTCAGCCGTGCGCCAGTTGTGCCAGAAAATTTGAATCGAACGGCAGTGCATTCCACCTACTCTTCTATGCCTCGAAATTATTGCATTGACCTAAGTTTTTCAAAACTTTTTGAACACTGCAGTGAAAACGAAGAGGAAGGAATTCCTTGGGATTTGCAAAAATTTGATCAATTGAGAGAAAGAGAGGCATGCTACGCCCTTAATGAATGAAATCATGCTTGTTAGTGTGAGTACTGGGAAGGATCCTGGCTTGATCCAGATTTGTTCTACACTGTCTTCAGTGCTAGCGACTGGTCGCTTCCTTAAAAGATTTCAAAAAATGTTTTGCGCGGTCCTGCGAAGACCTATGTAGAATCGCTCTTGAGATCGTGCAGCTTAGGATCGCTCTCAGCCTCGAGACTCGATCCCCCTTTGTTTTCGAATCTTGAACCTTAACTCAGAATGTTCAACGGTCAGCCACAATGTAAGGCCCGTGTGGCCGGATCAGAAGCAGCCCATGAACTAGGGGCGAAAATATCAGATGTGATCAAAGGAAGCTTGTGAAGCTAAATCAAAAGCCCTCCCCCCCCCCCCCCCCGCGAACAAGGGGCAAAAATGTCTGATGCGCTCGAAGAGTCAAAGATGAGTCACCAAGTTCCTATCCACAACACTAGGGGCAAATTCGGCCCCCCATTGGAAGGACTCCTGCATCGTCAGCGAACAGCAGCCAATCTTCTGGATTCAGATGACTTCAGCATCTCAAAACCATCTGACATGGACAAAGCTACACTTTTACCCTTGAGAGGCTTGCTGGGCCGAAAACCCCGAAGGGCGATCTAGGCAAAAGTTAGAGCAAGAAAAAGAAGAAAAAGAACAAAAAAGAAAGAAAAATGCAAAGAATGAAAAAAAAAAGAAAAAAAAAGAAAAATGAAGAAAATGCAAAGAAAAGAAAAAAAAAAGAATCAAAAAGAAGAAAAACAAAGCTCGCAAGGTTGAAAACCCGCAACAGGCGCCTTGGCAAAAGTTAGAGCATAAAAAGGAGAGGTTAAATACCCGAGTGTACCTTAACCCCGAACTACGTAAGGCTTGATTCCCATCTTTGGGATACGTAGGCAACTTCATTTTGAAGTCCAGCCGTAAAACAATTCAAATTCGATTGTGTCCATGCGACGGTTCTGGTCATCTTTGTCTTCTCTGTATCCGAGGGTTCGGTTGTGATCGTCACTATGGGAATTGGTTACAATGCGCTGCGGTGCCATTCAAACAAGGGGCAACTTTCCGTTGCCATGCAGTGTCCTTCAGGAAAGGGGCAATTTTCCTTCGGATCTGAGGTTGTGCATCTCAAGAGTAGGTTCCGTGCTCGTTCAGCAGTGGCCGTTTGCGAAATAGTTTTTGAGAATTTTTACTGAGGTTGACTAATCTTCTCGAAAAGTATTCCATTTTTCAAAACTGGACCATTTCTTGGACCCAAAGAAGGAAAATTTTCAGTGCTCACAGCCTAACTTGCATGATTTTAAATCAGAAAATTGAACAAACATGTTAATCTAACTCTCATTTTGATCAAAATTGTCTTAGTAGAAAGCCAAAAACAAAAAAAAACAAAAAAATTGGTCGAAATGATGAACCAGGGGCACAGTTGAGTCAGGCTCCCTGTCTTTTCCCCGCTATCAACATGCTTGCCAAGAAGGGCACTCTATTTGCCGGAAAGGGCACCGTATTCGCCAGAAAAGGGCACCACTGAAGCTAATCACAAAAGGGCTGAAAAGCTCTCACACCTCCAAGCAGCGAGGTGTCAAGCCATGGGTGAAGCATGAATTGGAATGGATCAAGATATTCCACTCCCCCATCTGGACACATCTGATCACGTCCAAACTCCCCAGCAGAGCATCGTCAACCGATGTCAGCTGCAGATTTGCTACACACCCAGTTGTAGCACAGCCCCTCTGTGGGAGAAACTCACTAGCTGCGTGCAGAAGAAGAAGAATCTAGTTGAGTGCTAGGGGCAAGAGCCTTCAACTTTCTGTTTATCCATCAACCACCCAGGGGAGGGATTTAAAATGAGAGATTGAAAAATAGAGAGGTGTGCGTTGAGAGAAAAAGTGAGGAAAGGGCTTTTTCAAAAAAACAGAGCTTGAGGGCCGAGTGATGTGAGAATCACAAATGAGAAAGGGTGGGAAACAATACCCGGAGAAACTGGCTCCTCGTGCACCGAGAGGTCTCTCGCCTTTGTAACACAGCTGAGTGTTGTGTCTGTGCGTTTTGTTTGTCTTGATTCTTGTTTTGAGTCGTTTGAGTGTCAACAAAAGTGTTTAGGTCATTTTACCTTGTTTTTCCTTTGTTGAGTTGTGTTTAGGTCGTTCTACCTTTGTTTTCCATTGTTGAGTCGTTTTGGCTGTGGTCAGTTGTAGGCTTAATACCCGGTTGAGAACCCTTTTCCCATTTCAATTTCAAAAATCATTTTGTGCTCAGAGTGCCGTGTCGTTCTCCACATTTGTGCAAAAAAGGATCAGTTCTTTCATAAAGCCGCAGGGTTCAACCCAGGTCATGTCAGAATAGTAAAACAAGGACCTATCTGAAGCTATTTAGGTTCCAGACTGCAAAGCAAAAGAAAAGAGGGAAAATTTGGAGCATCTTAGCATGTTTCAACTTTAGCAAAATCCGAGACTACATTCCAGGTGCACCTTCTCAGGCCTCGCTGTTTCTCTGGAGTATGAGTGTATCTCGACCCCAAGTGTAAGCCTGCTTCAAGTCAAAATGGCAGTCCAAGCAGCACCCGAGGGTTTCACATGCAGATGTTATCTCTCGCCAATTTGAACAGGGTGTGCCCTTTTTGAGCTGAATGTGTTACAAAGTCCTCTAAGAGGTAAATCAGAGGCACCATAGTACATATTTGATGCTCCTCTATTGCATAGAATGTGAACTTTCATATACACTGTTGTTGCATGCGTGCCGCGCATCGTTATGATTCATGCATAGAATATGCTTGCTTTCGATTCCACATAGAATATGCTTTGCTTGATTCATGCATAGAATATGCTTTCAATGTTGCATAGAATGTGCTTCCATACTTGCATAGAAGATGCATTTTATCGCACTTTCCTGTGCATTTTATCTCACTCGCACTGTCCTGCGCACTTATACTTTGTATCTCACTAGCACTGTCTTGTGCATCTTGTGCATTTTATCTCACTCGCACTATCTTGTGCATTTCAAATCACTCGTGCTGTTTGGCGTATCGCACTGTCTTGTGCATTTCAAATCACTCGCGCTGTTTAGCGTATCGCACTGTCTTGTGCATTTCAAATCACTTACGCTGTTTAGCGTATCGCACTGTCTTGTGCATTTCAAATCACTCGCGCTGTTTAGTGTATCGCACTGTTTTGTGCATTTCTAATCACTCGCGCTGTTTAGTGTATCGCACTGTCTTGTGCATTTCAAATCACTCACACTGTTTAGCGTATCGCACTGTTTAGCGTATCGCACTGTTTTGTGCATTTCTAATCACTCGCGCTATTTTGCGCACCTCAATTGCACTGTTTTGTGCAGTTTATCATTTGCACTATTTTGCGCACCTCCATCGCACTGTTTTGTGCAGTTTACATTCGCGCTATTTTGCCCATCGCACTGTTCTGTGCAGTTTATCACTCGCGCTATTTTGCGCACCACAATTGCACTGTTTTGTGCAATTTATCATTCGCGCTATTTTGCGCACCTCCATCGCACTGTCTTGTGCATTGCATTCATCGCACTATCTTGTGCATTTCAAATCAATCGCGCTGTTTAGCGTATCGCACTATTTTGTGCATTGTATCATTCGCGCTATCTTGCGCACCTCACCTGCACTTGTTAGTGTATTGCATCGCGCTATCTTGCGCCGTGACCATTACTTGCATTGTGCATGCATTTTATCGCGCTATCTTGCGCACCTCGCCTTTAGCATCACACTGTTTTGTGCATTCACCCTACTCACACTGTTTTGTGCACCTTTAGCTCGCACTGTCTTGTGCACTCACCTGGTCTAGGAGACCTTAAATCCTCCGGTCCAAGGAGACCTTAAATCCTGCATCATCATTCGCACCGTTTTGCGCATCGTACTTGCATTTTACTTGCATCTCATCACACTATCTTGTGCCCCTACGCTGGTCTAGGAGACCTTAAATCCTCTAAAGGTGCAATTCTTTTGGTGTTTGTCGTGCCCGAACGACTTCCAGTGGTCTGGTATAGCCACCTGCCTGTGTTAGCGGTGAGTTCCTAGGAGACCAACTGAGACGGTGGAAACTAGAGTTCGAATGGCTCATGCCTAGAACGCAAAGGTTCGGGATTTCCCAGACTAAAGTCTGGTTTAAATACCCAGGGGTATACCCTCGGCTTGAAATCTGTATGGCAGCTCCATAATTGGGATAGCATATGTGTGCGCCTCAATTCTGGATACTGAATCAACCTAGTCTGTCACCCTGTTGGAGAATAAGGAAAGCTGCAACCATAGTCAGGGAGAAAAGTAGCACCTGTGGTTCGACCAAGAAGAAGTGAGAGATCCCCAGCACCATGAGGCACGATATTGTATGTACGGTTCATTTGAGGCTGGTGTGACCGTACGAATCACGCAAGTATTGTATCTTCTCCGTGTGAGACGTGGCAAGAATTGAATAGTTCACGGCATTCTTAACTGCATGAAATGTAGTTATTGCTTTGCATTCTTGCTTAAAACTGTTGCATTTATTGTAAATACTTGCTTCATTACGGCTTGGTGCATTTCGCATGATCATGAGTTACATTTGGCTTTGTGCATATCATTCTGCATCTTGCCCCCTGCCTGCGGGCACACCTTTGTTTATCTCGCCTATTCGTCTAAGTCTTCGGCCTTGTCAAAAATGGGTCGTCTCTGGGCTTTGACATTCACTCCCGTCACGTGTGACTTTCGAGTTCTGTCAAAGAGGGGCAACTGTAGACACCCCATTTTTGACCGACCTGAAGACTCAGACGTCACCGATTGAGCGCTCGGTGATGTTGCATATTGTGCTCGTTTAGAGGTTTCAAAGTCTCGGCTGCGAGCCTTGCCTCCGGACTTCCGGACTCTTTTGTGCCTTGCCTCGGTTTGCGAACCAAGCCCTGTTTTCTTTATTTTCTCTCCCCGAAGGGAGGGAGAGGTCTCGTAGACCATCTCTCAGTGGCCGTAGGCTACGTTTCATGGTCGTAGGCCATTTTTCCCGTTTGGAGCCCGGTTTTCAATTTTTTGGAGTCGTCGGCCGTGTGCCCCGGTTCGGGACCGCTTAACCACCTCCGTTTGCTCCGGTTTTTTGCATACACCTTATTTCCTCCCTTTTGAGGGATACTATGGCTCGAGAGACCAACTTCGTGGTCAAATGCCACCTCCGGTGCTTAATAGTCAGTTTTCGGGGCCCCAGGCTGCGCGTTTCGGCCCCCGAACCTTCGTTTTGCATCGGTTTGGGTTCATTTTTGGCGGAGACCTTATTTTCATTGCTAGGAAGGTTGTAGAAGGGTGGGAGGCCAGCAATTTTTTTGAAGACCAGCTTTATTCCTTCATCGCTCTTTATTGCCCGTTTTCTTCACTAGAAAGCTGACTTTTTCCATTCCCAGGCCACTTTTTCTGACTTTTCTCCACACCATTGTGTTGTACACACCTGGGAGGCCACCAATATGGGTAGGCCGGCCATCAAATCTTCCTGACCCTTTTGAACCCCCTCTAAAAAGTTAGTTTTTCTCTCTCTTGGGTTACATTTCCTAGTTTTTCTCCACATAGTTGTGTTGTACACACATGGGAGGCCACCTTTTTGGGGTGGCCGGCCACTAATCTTGCTTGAACCTTTTGACCCTGGTCGGCCGGCTAGGGGAGGTGGCCGGCCGGCCACATGAACCTCCTGAACCTGGCCGGCCATGTTCCTCTCTCCTGGTTCCTTACAGCTGTACCCTCTGTTTTCCCCCAGACCCTTGCCCGGGGATCTGCCCTTTTTGGGGGGAAATTTGAATTTGATTTCCCCCCCCTTTTCCTCCACTCCTTTCCCTATAAAACCAGCCCCCCCAGCTCCATTTTGAAGGGTTACAAAAGTTGTTTGGAGCCTTACATACAACTCACCCTCTCCCACTCTTCCAAACCCTTCAAACCCTAATGTTCTTGCACCCTTTACACTACAACCCATAGCACCACACCTCCACACTCCATTCCAGCCCTTTGAAGCTGATTTCCAGAGGTTGAGAGCTCACAAACCTAGTCCAAAAGCTGTTGAAGTTTGGTTCTACAAGGGTGAGTCCTTTTCTTTCCCTTTCTAGTCTTTTCTTGCTTCATCTATAAGCCATACTTGCTTACATTTTTGGGCTCCGACCCAAACTGGAAATGGTCTTATTTTGAGCTTATCTTCATATTTGATCAAGGGTTTTTCTCTTTTTGAGGCCATCTACTATCCCTTTCCCTTTTATCTCTCTTTTGGCCCTTTTCTTGCATGATACATTAGCCCCGTTTGTAAGCATTTTTGGGCTTCGACCTAAACTGTAAAGTGCCTTATTTTGAGTCCCTATTCAACTTTGTTGAAGGGATATTCACTGTTTAAGGCCATCTACTATCTCTTACTCTCTATCTCTCTTTTAGGGCCATTTTTGCATCATATTGTAGCCTTACTTGTGAGCATATTTGGGATTTGCCATAAACTGTAAAGTATCTTGTTTTGAGTCCCTCTTCAACTTTTTTGAAGGGCTCTTCTCTATTTGAGGTAATTCACTACCCTGTTTGCTCATTCTCTCTTTTGGGGTTGTTTTTGCATGATACATTAGCCTTACTTGTGAGCCTTTTTGGACCTCGGCCTAAACTGAAAAAAGTCTTATTTTGACATCATCTTCATGTTTGATTAAGGTCTATTCTCTGTTTGGGGCCATCTTCCCCTATGCATGCTTCATTCTTTCATGATTACGGCCATGCATTAGAGCACTTCCATTGGCCATGGTTTGGCCTCTTAGCCACTGAAATCCAGTGGATTTTCAGTGGCTTTGATGCATTTTTTAGCCTCAAAATCAGAGGGGGTGACCCTCTCTCACCTTGTTTTGTTTGATGGTCATTTTGGCTTTCCAAAGAGGCCCTATCTTGCATGCTTTGTTGACTAATTTCAGGGCCAATTTGGTGAGTTTTAGAGTTATCATATTTGATTTTCAGAGTTTTTTGTGCCATTCTAAGTGTCCTTGATGCATGTGCTTAATAACCCCTTTGTATGCCCTCCAAAGGACCCCCTCATTGGTGCACGTGTTGGCTGCCTTTCCATGTTTATTTAGGCATATTTTGGCATGTTTTGTTCACTGATTTTTTCTGGTTTGATGAGTTCTCACTTACTTCATGTACTTGCCATGTAACCCATGTTTGCTAGTCAAACTTGCATGCAATGTTAGGCCATCTTGCTAGCATCTTTTGGCCATGCTTTGAACTAGAAATATTTATGTTTTGAGACTGCCTTGGTTCTGTCTTTATGCTTCATGATCAAATAATGCATGCTTTGTATAGCTATAGGTCAATGCATGTGCCTAGTTTTGTGTTTCGGGACCATTCCATGCATCGGGTGCCATGTTTCCATGTTTCAGGATCATTTTGCATCACCTTTCAGTGCTGGAACTTGCATGTTTGTATGCCATATTTCATGCCTTGCCATGCCTTGTTAGAGTGGCATTTGTGCCTTAAGATCGGTCCTCGGTTTGCGTGCATGTGTGCACGCATCTCGAGTGTCTCATTTTCATCTAATGGCCACTGATGTAAGTGTGGCTGAGGTCCACTCATATTGGTGTAAGTCCATCGTGCATTGTGCCATTCCATTTCGCAGCATTGCGTATGCTAGGTTGTATGTTAGAGCATTGTGTATGCCGTGTTACATCGTGCATTGTGTATGTCATTTCATAGCATTGTGTATGCTAGGTTGCATGTTAGGATTGCATTCATGCATGTCATGCATATCGCATTGTGTTTGGGATAGGAGTTAGCCCAAACACGGGAAACGAGGGACGTTTCGTACTCTGAGTGACGGAACGTGTCTCAATTCCCGGTCGCCGACACTCTGGATTATCCATGATGGAGTTTAGGTCTAGTTGTGTTTATACGTGCATTCATTTCACATTGAGTCATGCAATTCGATTCCTCAGCCATCATGCATTGAGATGCGTGATTGGTGGCACGAGGATCGAGATATGCATACATATGTGAAAATACTTTGCCATGCCCCTTTCTTGCTCTCTGTTGCAGCAAATCAGAAACCGGCAGTCTTTTGGAGCTTCGTGCAATATTCCGGGCTTAATTGTAAACAGAGGCTGATTGGGGCATCGCAATGGATTTTCGCGCCAGGCAACTCAAGCATGCATCATTCATCATCCGGAGCAGAGTCAAGGCAGTCCCTAGCTTGCATGCCAATTTACTGCTTTCCTAGATTAATTTGTTAATTAATTAGGATTTTGTATTTATTCGGACTGTAATTATTCATTTGGGACTGTATATTATTTATTTGGACCCTCCGAGCGAGGGCACAATTGTAATAAGTGTGCGTGCGTGTGATGTATGTCTTCCAATCCCACGTCTTTCTCTCCCTTTTATTTACCAGCTTATGATGGTTAGATTAGGGCATGTTTCAATTAGCATACAGTATGATAGCATGTTTGCATTCATTCATCTGTTTTACATGCATCGGGCTCGGTGCATCATAACTCACTGCATTGTATTTCAATTCCAAGTTGAATACTTGTTAGTTGTAGCATTCCATATGCCATGTTTAGAATAGCCGAGCCTGCTATAGTTGCATTTTTGCATGTGTTGCATTAGGCATTTCTGTATAGTTAGGATCATGCATGGATTTCTAACATAGTTTCTGTTTTGGCTTGGAGTACTCGGTAAGTTTTTATGCTTTAGCATCCTCGCATGTGTGTGAGTGACTGCCATGATAGCATGCTTACCATGAGGCTATTTGCTTATGTGATATAAACTGCCTAAATGTCTGTGGGTGAAGGTTGGGTTATTTGGATTGGAACAATGCATTGATTGTGAGTTTTAAGCCCACTAGATAGTGGCAAAACCATGTTTTCTAAGCCCACCAGAGGGTGGCAAAATCTGCATTTTAAGCCTACTTGCGAGTAGCAAACCATCTTTCAAAAAACAAACATGAAATGTTTTGTTCCAATTCAGGCGATCCAGTCTATACTTGTATGCTGTGCGCATCACATAGTAAATCTAGGCTAATAACCGGAACAAGAATGCATAATGTTTTCAAAACTAGATATCATGGTTAGTAGAGGCCGATCTTTGATCGGGCGAGCGGGGGTGCTCACGAAGTGACCTTCCCTAATCGTACCCAAGTTCCCGAGCCGAGGCAACTTTGGTGATGACGGACACGTGGCCTTAGGCACGAGTCAGGGTTTCCTAAATTTCCCAAAAATAAAATATTTAGGTTGCGACTCTGTATATGGCAAAGCAATCCTTGTTTGGCACTTCTTTCAAAAATCTGTTTTCTCAAAACGATTTGCCGGATTCGGACTCTTTAGTTCAGATTAAGAACCGTGACAATTAGAGTCCGAGCTGTAGTGAGCCCAAAATGAACAAAACGGGACTCATCCCTCCCGAGGCGTTCGGGGACGTCTACACTACCACACCGAAAACAGCCACCTCCTTTACCGGTGCATCCGAAACCACCTCACAACTTGCAAAACACCAACCCCAGGGCCAGAGGGTTTTCACCCCACTCTACATGTCTCTATCTGCGGCCTTGAGGGTCCTGATCAAAAAGGGGCATCTAAAGCCCTTGGAGCCGCGCTCATTGCCTAATCCCCTCCCTCCTACACACAACCCGGCTAAGTACTATGCCTTTCACCAGCAGCATGGTCATGATACCGACCTATGCTTTAGACTCCGTCATAAGATTCAGGATCTCATTGATAACAAAGTGATAGCGTCTCCCGAAAAGCCTAATGTCACTACAAATCCTCTCCCACCACATAACCAACCCCCACCACCCAGGCAAGTAAACCTTATCCAAACACTGGCCATCCCATACGACCCCAGCATATACATCACCTCCTCCCATCTACCTAAGCCAGCGCTGTTCATCCTAGAAAGCACAGACTTGTGCATGATAAGCGCGTCCATATCCCAACCCGAACCTGTGGTAGTGGCTGTGGTAGAATAAGGCATGCCTGAGGGCTCTGTGAGCTTAACTAAAGAGGACTACAACCCATGCCGTTACATTGTGCCAACTAGCCAGGCTAGACCAGGGGTGGAATTATCGACGGGAATGGAGGTTAATGTAGTTCAGGAGGACGGACCAAGCCAAGGACTGGATGATTTAGCTGAGCTTGAGGAGGACATTTGTAATCTGCAGTTCTTCGATGAACAGGATCTGGGGAATGTACAGATTGGCTGGTTTGATATGAATGAGCCAATGAACAATACGGGATGGCTTAGTGATGAACTAGATGTTGATGAGGGGTCTCAACCAAAGCAGGGATAGTTGGAAACAGGAACTACTGCAACGGTCAGAATGGTGGACAACAAAGGGAAGTTGCCGGAGAGCATTGGTACTAGGAATTTTGCTCAGGAATTGGGTAGCATTTGTACAGTTGATACAGAATAGGAGGCCGCACTAAAGCGGTTCGAACAGGAAAGAATCGAGAATGATTAGAAGGCTAGAAAAGCCAAAGGCCCTGCGGGGATCGACCATGTTGTGGATGCGGGAATACTTACAACGGAACCAGACAGTTGCTTGTCAATTGCCGGAGGAATGTGGTGGGAAGATGATGATTTACATCTTGCCCACACTGATGAAGATTGGGGATAGAATCTGCCAGATGATACATGGTATTCCGAGGAAGTTGATCACATGACTCGGAGCAGGCGGTATTTTAAGCCCCTATACCTAGATCAACCAAAAGCATCGGGGAAAGATAAGGAAGTTGAGAAACAGAAAGGTAAACTGCTAGAAGAAGAAACTATACTGAAGCAGCTGAAAAAGATTCAAGTGGACATATCCATTTGGGGATTGCTCATGGCTTCACGGGTGCACAGACAAGCCGTCCTATTAGCAATGGATAAGGCTAAGCTCTCTATCGACACAACCCCCGAGCAGTTAGTGGGACTGGTTTTCCCGGGAAGGGCCTCACCGACTTTGACTTTCATAGATAAGGAATTGCTGCCTGAGGGCTCTGAGCATAACAAGCCACTGTACATCTCTATTGAATGTAAAGAGAAATGGATAACAGTTGTCTTGGTTGATACCAGGTCTGCAATTAATGTGTGTTCGTCGCGCACGGCCTATGCTATCGGTTTGAACCTGTAGACTTTGTACCAACGGCCTAGGTGATTCGAGCTTATGACAATACAAGTCGGGAAGTGATGAGGATAGTTCAGATCAGAACTCAGGTTGGCTCGACACAACAGGACATTGAGTTCCACATCCTAGATGTTCCGACCACCTTTAATTTACTCCTTGGATGGTCGTGGCTGCACCAAGTGAAAGCTGTCTCTTCCACTCTGCATCAGATGCTGAAGTACCCCCATGGAAGGGGGTAGCTATTGTTTTTTGGAATTCCTCTATACATCCTCCGCCGGAAGTCACTACACCGGTACTGGAAATTGTACACGGCGATGAGGATGTCTTTTTGTCTGGGTTCACCTTAGCCGAGGCCCGGGTAGTGCAAGATATTCTGGTTATTGATGAGCGCTTGTATGTCAATGCTCAATCCGTCTACCTCATGAATAAGCTACAACATATACCCAGAATGAGATTGGGAAGGAGCGGCAGGAAGGGCGTTGCTGCGTTGGCCGAAGTGCCACATAACCCCCATACCTTTGGTCTTGGTTACACGCCTACCAAAGAGGATTGGATAAGAAAGGGAAAGGAAATGGCAGGAAGAGCCAAGGCTAAGCAAACTGGGAAGCACTATAAGTTCGTGCATAGGCCCATTCAAGGAACCCTGAACAGCTGCTTTGTTCGGGAAGGGGAAGATTTCCCATTCTGCAGCTTTCCTGAGCCATGGCTAAACTCTGAGAAACGGCGTTTTCCCGGCTTTGAGATCTTCTTCGATCTACAACTGCAAGGGGATAAAGTTGCAGAAGAGCAGACTGACCTACCAGCTGAGGTTGAACAGTGTATAGACGATGAGTCCGATGGCATAGAACTCGAGATAGGAGCAGTGCTAGCTTGTCTCCTTTCAGATCCTTAGATCACATCGGAGAGCTTGGGGGATGACTTCTCTATTTCCATGATTGGAGATTAAACGGTTGTGGACCTTTCTATCGACATTCTGGATACATCTATTGCACCCTCCCTCGTTTGGCAGTTCGAGGAGGGCTTTTGTCCAACAATTCTGAATCAGGTAGTGAACCGAAATCTGATTCCATAGAGTCTGTGAAGTTAGTGTTTGGTATTCTTGGGGTTAATAACCCGGATGCCGTTGTTTTGTCCAGGTTATCTTTTTCCTTTTCTTTTGAGTCGGTTGTAATCGAGGAATTGGACGAGCTGGAAGTTGTAAATGAGAATGGTACCACTGCTGTTTCTGAGTACTTTTCTGTGCCACTTGTATATTGCATTGATCATGACTTTCAAAATTTTGATGAAAATGATGAGGAAGGAATTCCTTTAGTTTTGAAACATTTGATTGATCGAGAGGAGAAGAGGTTTGTAAAACCCCTGGTTGATGAAATCACTTCAATTAATGTGGGTACTAGGAAGGATCCGCATCTGGTCCAGATTGGGTCTACGTTGTTTTCGGAGGAACGCGAGCGCTTAGTCACTTTATTAAAAGATTTCAAAGATGTTTTCGCGTGGTCCTACGAAGATATGCTTGGAATCGATCTTGAGATTGTACAACACTGGATCCCTCTTGACCCTGAGGCCCGACCCGTCAAGCAGAAACTTCAAAGAATACGCCCGGATTGGGCTCTGAAAATCAAGGAAGAGGTCACCAAGCAGATAAATGCAAGGTTCTTGCTAATATTTGAGTATCCTACTTGGTTGGCCAATATTGTTCCAGTGCCGAAGAAAGATGGCAGAATTCGGGTGTGTGTGGATTTCAAAGATTTGAACAAAGCCAGTCCGAAGGACGACTTTCCTCTACCGCACATCAACGAATTGGTGGACTTCACCGTAGGCCATGCGTTGCTCTCCTTTATGGATGGGTTTTCCAGGTAGAACCAGATCTTGATGGCACCCGAGGATAGGGAGAAGACTGCCTTCACCACGCCGCGGGGAACCTACTGCTACAGGGTGATGTCGTTCAGTCTGAAAAATACTGGGGCTACTTATCAACGGGCTGCAACCACGATCTTGCACGATATGATCCACAAAGAGGTTGAGGTGTATGTGGACGACATGATTGTCAAGTCCAAGGAAAGAAAGGGCCACTACACCGCCTTGAAGAAATTTTTCCAACGGATCAGAGAATATCGATTGTGACTGAATCCACAGAAGTGCACTTTTGGTGTCACAGTAGGGAAGATGCTAGGATTCTTGATTACACAAAGGGGCATTGAGGTTGATCCTTCCAAAATCAAGGCCATACTAGAAATGCCACCACCAAGGACAGAAAAGGAGGTGCGTGGCTTTCTGGGAAAAGTGCAATTCATAAGACGGTTTATTGCAAAATTAACCTTGACTTGTGAACCACTATTTGGTCTCCTGAAGAAAGGAAAGAAATTCCAATGGGATGACCGATGCCAGGTACCTTTTGAGCAAATCAAACAGTACCTTCAGAACCCACCCGTGTTGTCATCGCCAGAGCTGGGGAAGCCGTTGATTTTGTATCTGTCAGTAACCGACACGACAATGGGCTGCATACTTGCACAGGAATCTGAAGATAGAGTGGAGAATGCCATCTATTACTTGAGCAAGAAGATGCTAGAATATGAGACCCGCTACACGCCGCTGGAAAAGGCTTGCTTGGCCTTGGTATGGGCTGCCAGGAAGTTGAGGCACTACCTGTTAGCTCACTCTGTAATTCTGGTTTCGAGATTAGATCCCATCAAATATCCCTTCGAGAAACCAGCGTTTATGGGTAGGCTAGCCCATTGGTTGCTTCTTCTCTCTGAATTTGATTTGAAGTACATGACTCGCAAGTCTGTGAAAGGGAGAGCGGTAGCGGAGTTCCTAGCCGATCACCCAGTGGAGGAAGACGAAGCAGCAGAGTGTCTGTTCCCGAATGAGGCCATTCTGCAGGTTGAAGAAGAGATTTGAACCATGTACTTTGATGGAGCATCTAACCAGTACGATTATGGGATAGGGGTGTTGCTGATAGCACCCGACAATTCCCATATACCTTTAGCTTTCAAACTCCGGTTCAAGGTATCAAACAACAAAGCAGAATACGAGGCATGTATCGCTAGTTTGGAAGCCACTCTGGAACTAGGGGCAAAATGGTTGGATGTCATTAGGGACTTGAAACTGGTTGTGTCTCAAGCAAAAGAAGACTGGAAGGCTAAGGAAGAAAGGATGAAAATCTATCACCAAACCCTAGATGTTCTGATTCCTAGGTTTGAGAAGCTAACTGTAGACACCCCATTTTTGACCGACCTTAAGACTTAAACGTCATCGATTGAGCGCTCGGTGATTGCACATGTTGTGCTCGTTCTGAGGTTACAGAGTCTCGGCTGGGAGCCTTGCCTCTCGACTTCGGGACTCTTTTGTGCTTTGCCTCGGTTTGCAAACCAGGTTCTGTTTTCTCTTCCCGAAGGGAGGGAGAGGTCTCGTAGACCATCTTTCAGTGGCCGTAGGCTACTTTTCGTGGTCGTCGACCACTGTTCCCATTTGGAGACCAGTTTTCGATTTTCAGAGCCGTCGGTCGTGCGCCTCGGTTCGGGACAGCTTAACTTTCTCCATTTGCTCCGGCGTTTGGCACACACCTTGTTTCCTCTCTCTAGAGGGACATTGTGGCCTGGGAGACCACCTTCGTGGTCGCACGCCACTTTCGATGCTTAACAGTCAGTTTTCGGGGCACCCAGCTGCGCGTTTTGGCCCCCGAACCCTCGTTTTGCATCCGTCTTGGTTCATTTTTTTGGCTTGGACCCTATTTTCATTGTTTGGGAGGTGGTACAAGGGTGGGAGACCACCTTTTCTCCCGCCAGCCAGTTTTCTTGTCAGGAAGCTAGTCTCCTTGGTTTTTGGGCCACATTTGCTGGTCTCCCACCACACCACTAGCTTGCACTCAGTTTGGAGACCACCCTGGGAGGCTGCCGACCACCAGAACCTTTTGAACCTGGTCGGCCGACCAGGGCAAGTGGTTGGCTAACCACCTGAACTGGTCGGCCAACTCTCACATTTTCTGTCTCAGTAAGTTGGTTCCAGCTGTGCCAGCTGGGAGGCACAGACAGCATCCTCTATACACGTGTATGGAGGATATTGGCCCTAGGTTTTAAGCTTCTTAGAGAAGCTTTAGCCTCCCTTGTCTATAAAGGAAGGCCTTCCCTTCCTTGTAGAGGGTTCTGAAAATTCTCTAAGGCATATACATCTATCTCCCTCTATATCTCTCCCTTTAGGCCTAGAAAGTGTGAAGTTTTTGGCCCTTTGCACACCATCTCCTAGCCTAACCCCTCCAACACCAACCTAAGCTTCTTGGAGGCCTTTTTCAGAGGTTGAGGAGCTATATTTTTGGTCCATAAGCTGCTGGAGTTGCTGAGCTACAAGGGAAACACCCTATTTCCTCTTTTGAGTTTTATTTTGCTCCATCTTTTAGCCATACTTGAAAGCATATTTGAGATTTGGTGTAAACTGAAAAAAGTCTTATTTTGAGGCCCTTAACATGTTTGTTTAAGATCATTTTTTTGTTGGGGGTCATCTACCCCCTTGCATGTTCCATTTTACCTTGTTTTGAGCCATGCCTTAGAGCATTTGTGTTGGCCTTTGTTTGGCCTTTTAGCCACTGAAATCCAATAGATTTTCAGTGGCTAGCATGCTATTTTAAGTGCCAAAATCAGAGAGGGGTGACCCTCTGTCTCCTTGTTTTGTTTTCTAGTATTTTTGGCCTTACAAAGGAGCCCTTATTTGCATGCTTCCAAGCCATATTTTAGGCCATTTTTGATGAGTTTTAGGACCTGCATAGGGTCTGCCCAGAGCTTGTTTTGCCATATTGGATGTCCATCTTGCATGTGTAGAATAACCCTCTTTATAGCATATCAAAGGAGCATCTCATTCTTGCATGAATTAACCATGTTTCAGTGGGTTTTTGGGCTTTATTTGGCATGGCATACCTCTGAATTTTTCTGGTTTAGTGGCCTCTTGATTGCCTCACATGTTTGTAGTGCAAATCCTCTTTACTAGCTTACATTGCATGCTATTTTGGCCATTGATTCTAGCACTTTTTGGCCATGCCTTAAACTGATTTTGTGCATGTTTTGGACTACCTTAGCTCTGTTTTTGGGTCTCGTGGTCAAATGATGTTTGCTATGCATCGTTGTAGTTCAATACCCTTGCCTAGCTTTGAGTTTTGAAGCCTATTGCATGCGTATTTTGGGGTGTTTCCATGTTTTGGCATCATTGTGAATCATATTTTAGAGCTTACATGTATGCCATATTCCCATGTTTTCTACTCTTTGAATGTGTTTGAGAGTTATGCATGAATACCTCATTTTTGGACCATTGCATGAGCTTCATTTCCATGCTTTGCGAGCCATCATTTTAGTCCATATTTGCTACTGTTTTGGCCTGCATAGGGACTGTTTGGGGTTGGTTTGGTCATTTGACTATGGCTTTACACGCCTATAGTGTAATCCACTTCACTAGTTTCGGTATTTAGGCCATCTAGCATGCATTGTGTGAGGTGCTTGCATGATCCGGGGCCATCTTGCATGTCATTTCAGAGCTGGAAAATATGTGATCGTACGCCATATTTCATGCCTACCATGCTTTGGTGGAGTTGCACTTTGTGCCTTAGGTTTGGTCCCTTGCATTTGTACGTGTTTGCTTGTGTGTTGTTGCTTCATTTTCATCATGTATGGCCACTGATTTGAGTGTGGCTGAGGCCCATTCATTTTAGTTTAAGTCCATCTTGCATTATGTATGCCATATCCATGTTGTCGCATGCTTGATCGTCACATTGTGTATGCTTTGTTCATGTCTTCGTACATATCCATCTTCGTATGTGCATTGCGTATGCCATATAGTTCATGTGCATTGAGTATGACATTCTTAGTTTATAGCATTGTGTATGCTAGTTGCATGTTTGCATATCATCCCTCGCATGCTAGCATGATTAGGTTGCATTGCGTTTAGGGTTGCATGCTAGTCGTATTGTGTTCCATGTATATTGCATTGTGTTTGGAATAGGGTTTAGTCCAAACACAGGAAATGAGGGACGTTTCGTACTCCAAGTGACGAAACGTGCCTCGATTCTTGGTCGCCGACACTCCGGATTACCCATGATGGAGTTTAGGCCTTGTTGTGTTTATATGTGCATTCATTTTACATCGAGTCGTGCAATCTGACTCCTCGGCCATCATGCATCAAGATGCATGATTGGTGGCACGAGAATCGAGGACTACACTCCCTGGAGCTTGTGCAATGATGGGGAGAGTGGTCATGCACACATATGTTGAAAATACTTTGCCATGCCCCTTTCTCGCTCTCTGTTGCTGCAAACCGAAAACCAGCAGCAAAAACTGATCAGCAGCCTTCAGGAGCTTTGTACAGTGTTCTGGGACCAGTTGCAAACAGAGGCAAATCGGGGCATCGCGATGGATTTCTCGACAAGGCGACTTGAGCATGCATGCATCCCTATCATTTGGAACAGAGCTGAGGCAGTCCATTTTGTTTAATTTGCATGCTAGTTTCCTTACTTACTTAGTTAATTCATTAATTAATTAATGTTGTGTAATAATTAGTTTAATTAGCTTAGATTAGCTAGTTTATTCTGTACTATTCATTCGGACCCTCCGAGAGAGGGCAATGTTGTAATAAGTGTGCGTGTGTGTGATGTATGTCTTCCAACCCCACGTCTTTCTCCTTTTATTTACCAGCTTATGATGGTTAGTTTCAGGGCATGTTTCAATTAGCATCTATATGTTCGCATGTTTGCATTCATTCATCTATATTGCATGCACCGGGCTCGGCGCATCATACTAACTGCATCGTATTTCAATTCCAAGTTGAATACATGTATCGATTGTTGCATCTCATATGCCATCTTAGAATAGCCGATCCTATTGTAGTTGCATTTTTGCATGTGTTGCATTCGGCATTCTTAGCGTAGTTAGGATTCATGCATGATTTCTAATTAGCTTCTTTCTTTGGCTCGAAGTACTCGGTAAGTGTTTATGTTTTAGCATCCTTGCATGTGTGTGACTGACTGCCATGATAGCATGCTTACCATGAGGCTATGTGCTTATGTGATATAACTGCCTGAATGCCTGTGGGTGAAGGTTGGGTTGCTTGAGTTGGAATAATTCGTCGAAACCCGTGTTTTAGCCTACTTGCGAGTAGAAAACTTCAATCCACTTTCAAAACAAACGGATATGCGATGCTTTGTTCCAACTTAGGCAACCCAGTCTATACTTGTATGTTGTGCACATCACATAGTAATTCTAGGCTAATAAACCGGAATAAGAGCATATGTGTTTTTAAAAACTCGATATCATGTTTAGTAGTGGCCGATCTTCGATCGGACGAGCGAGGGTGCTAATGAAATGACCTTCCCCAATCGTACCCAAGTTCCAGAGCCGAGGCAACTTTGGTGATGACGGACACGTGGCCTTAGGCACGAGTCAGGGTTTCCTAAATTCTCCCAAAATAAAATATTTAGGTGGCGACTCTGTATCTGGCAAAGCAGTCCATGTTTGGCACTTCTTTCTAAAAATCTATTTTTCAAAACGATTTGCCGGATTTGGACTCTTTGGTGATTTATCGGTCTCGCATTGCACTTTGCGGGATTAGATTCAGAACCGTGAGATTTGAGTCCGAACTGTAGTGAGCCCAATGAACAAAACGGGATTTCTCTCGGGACGTTCGGGGACGTCAACAGTTTCTGGCAACTCTGCTGGGGATTTAGAGAACTTGACTCGAACTCATGATATGTTGTTTTGATTACACTTATGTGTTTCTTTGCATTGCATTTGCATTGGTGCGCCTGGGACACCGTGTTTGCCATCTGCTATTCCTAAACGGTTTGCCGGAGGCTGCGTGCCATAAGGCTGACCGATTACGGGCTCTGCCATGATGGGAACACAAACCCCGGTTTTACCGGGGCACCCTTGTTGACCATTCGACCTAGTGTATATTCGGAATCCGTAGTGACCATTCCAAGCTAGGATAGGTTGCTTACCCGATTATAGGTTGTTTGAAATCGCTGCGTGCGTATTGAAACCCTAGCTCCTGACAAAATAGGACAGGGAAACCCTACCCCAACATAGGGGTGTTTTGGCTCTCACTTGTTTGCTATGTGCTTTTAGAGTGTGTCTCTACAGGAATGCATGTATCAGTTTGCAAGTTTGGGCATCAGGCCTGCGGGCACCAGTGTTTTGAGAATCAGTTATCTACAGGGGTATCAGATTCAGCTTTGGGGGCAGTAATTTGAGAACGATGATCAGTGTCTGAGAACAGTGTATTCAGCTTATCAACTGCGTGTTGTTATAGCCAACTATGTGTTGTGTTTATTTAAGCCGTTATGCTGTCCGTTTTCTAGTTGTTTATTTCCTTATTGCTTTATTTATCTTTTTGCTAGGTAGTTTAGCACAATTGCTTCAGACCAAGCAGATATTCCCCAAACACTCTGGACTAGAGGTCGTCGACTCCATCGATCTAAGGATCTGATAGACGGACAACCAGTGTTCCACTCATTACCCCCGGTTACTAGACGGAGGGCAGTTAGGCAGAGAATATCAGTTCAGCAGTTAGTTCAGAAGGCTTTGTCTACCCCACCTGAGTGTAGTAGGGATCAGAGTTCTGTTTCTCCCGCAGAAAGGGAACATATACCGGCAGTACAGCTAGATCAGGGCAGTATGGCAGGAATCAAAGAAATGATGCGTCAGCTCCAGGAGAGCATGAGAACCATGTAGGAGGACGCTGCTCGTCAAGCAGAATTTGCCAAACAGCAAGCCGTCGTCATAGCCCAACAGGCAAAGCTAATTACCCAGCTACAGCAGCAAGCCGGAGCATCAGCCTCTCACCAAGTTCCCCTCCCCCCCACCGAGAGTTCCAATACCCAGGGAGATGGCGAATGTCCAGAATGTCCAGGAGGATACAAACATCCCAACGAGGCCGGCTCCGCTCCCGATTCTACCTCAACTATCCAAGGCACCCACTCCTATTAATTAACCGGATTCTCCCTTTGAATTCGAGGTGGACCCCACGGCATTAAAAGTGAGCAAGCTTGATAAGCTGTTCAAGAAATCTCAGGGTGTCAAGTCTATTCCGGACATCGAGGATGGGTATACCGACGCAGTCGTGACGCTGCCGGACGGATTTAAGATGCCATATATTGACCGCTTTGACGGGTCCGGGGATCCCATGGTGCACTTACGGCTGTTTTCAGACATATTAAGGCCGATGGGCCTCACCAGACTACAAAAGCTTTCTTTATTCGGCCAGACCCTGTCGGTGTGGCGGCCATCTGGTACGTAAAACTAGAAGACGATGTTAAGAGGAATTGGGATGAGATGGCCGAGGCTTTTGTCGCTCAGTACTCCTATAATACAGATCGAGATCACAACCTGTGATCTCGAGACGACTAGGCAGGAGCCTAAGGAGAGTTTTTCTGACTTCGTAACCCAGTGAAGGGCCAAAGCCTCAATGATGACCACTAGGCCCACTGACAAAGATCAGATTCGGATGATTGTGTGCAATCTCCAACCCAAGCTTATGCAGAAAATGATTGTTCTCCCCTTCCCCACCTTTTCAGATTTACATGAGATGGGGGTACAAATTGAGGATGTGATGAAACAGGGTCTGATTGACCAAGACAGAAAGCAAACCAGGAGAACCTTCAACCGCAACACCAATATAGGCACAAGCAATGCCGCAACTGCCAGAGCTTCAGAAGTAAGCATGGTCACCACCAATCCTCCAAGAACCCTGGCAGCTACACCATTCTCCGGTGCATCCGGAAGTAACACACAAACAACCAAATACCAACCTCGAGGCCAGAAAACCTTCACTCCATTATATATGCCCCGGTCCAAAGCTCTGGGGTTTTAATCAGGAAAGGACACTTGAAGCCCCTGGAGCCGAGGCCATTGCCAAATCCACTTCCTCCCTCCCATAACCCAGGCAAATACTGCGCATATCACCAATAGCACGGTCATGATACCGACCAATGCTTCCGATTACGTCATGAGATTCAAGATCTCATTGATAATAGGGTGATTGTGCCTCCAGAGAAACCCAATGTCACAACCAACCCTCTCCCACCACACAACCAAGCTCCACTTCCCATACGAATCAACTTTATCCAAACCGGGGTCATGTCATACGACCCCAGCATATATATCACCCCATCTCACCTACCGAAGCCGGAGGTGTTCCTTCCCGATAGCACTGACTTGTACATGTTGGACATCTCCCGAGCCCAACCTGAATCAATAGTGGTGACCATCAAAGATGGAATAGGGATGATTTCGGAGGAAAGTGGCGTTGTTGATTCAAGGTCTGAGGAAATTGGGAACTATACTGAGGAGGTGTACAATCCAAGTGGCTACATTGCGTCAGCGGGTCAAATTAGGCTAAATGTGGAATTGCCGGTGGGGGCAAAAATTTGTGTACTACGGGGGGATGGACTTGATCAGTGGATAGACGACTTAGCAGCTTTGGAAGGGGACATTGCTGACCTTCAGATTTTCAACGAGCAAGAGCCGGGGGACGTGACAGTTAACTGGTTCGATTTTGAGGAGTTAGCAGAGGTCACCGGGTGGCTTGACGACCAACCAGATATTGTTGAAGAATCTCAGCTGGAAAGGGGCCCGTCAGGGGCAAGGACATCAATTGTGGCCAGAAGGGCCGGGGATCAGAATACATCGCCGGAGAGCGCCGGTGTAAAGAATTTAGCTCGGGATTTGGGCATTTTAATACAAGAGATGTTGAACAACAGACTGCATTGATGCAGCTAGAACAGGAAGGAATTGAAGACTCTGAGAGAGCCAGAAAAGCCAAGGCCCTATAGGGACTGAAAGTGCTGTGTGCACAAGAACAGAGGGTGCTGCGAGCACATGGACAGAAGGTACCGTGAGTACAAGGACAGTGGTAACGGAGCCGGACAGGTGTCTGTCAGCTGCCGATGGAATGTGGTAGGGACGATGATCTATGTCTTGCCCACACGGATGAGGACTGGGGAAGCAATCAACCGAATGATACCTGGTACATTGGTGAAGTTGACCATGTGACTAGGAGCGGGCGGTATTTCAAGCCCCCACACCTAGATCAGCCAGAGGTGTCCAGGAAGGACAAGGAGGCAGAAAAGCAAAAAGAGAAGCTACTTGAAGAAGAGGCCGTGCTGAAATAGTTGCAAAAGATACAAGCAGACATCTCCATCTGGGGACTGCTTATGGCTTCACGTGTTTACAGACAGGCTGTTCTATTGGCCATGGACAAGGCCAAGCTCTCGATAGACACCACACCTGAACAGCTGGTGGAATTGGTCTTTCTGGGAGGAGGTTCCCTGACGTTGACCTTTTCTGACAAAGAACTGTCGCCTGAGGGCGCGAATCATAACAAACCGCTCTACATCTCTATGGAATGTAGAAGCAAATGGATACCGGTAGTTCTTGTCGACACGGGATCCGCTATTAATGTGTACCCGTCAAGGACAGCATATGCAATCGGGTTGAAGCCCGCGGACTTCGTGCCCACAGCCCAGGTGATAAGGGCGTATGATAACACAAGCAGAGAGGTGATGGGGACTATCAAAATTCAGACCTAGGTTGGTCCAAGACAACACGAGATTGATTTCCATGTCTTGGATGTTCCCGCAACCTTTAACCTACTTTTGGGGCGACCGTGGTTGCACCAGGTAAATGCAGTTTCTTCCACCTTGCACTAGATATTGAAATACCCTCACGGAAAGGGGGTAGCTATAGTTTTTGGAAATTCATCAATCCATCCGCCCTAGGAGGTGTCTACACCAGTCTTGGAAATCGAGCACAGCACGGAGGATGTGTTCTTATCGGGGTTTACTCTGGCTGAGGCTCAAGTCGTGCAAAACATCTTGGCTGTTGATGAGGGGTTGTATGTTAGCGCACAATCAGTGTACCTCATGAACAAGCTCCAACACATCCCTGGGATGGGATTGGGGAAGAGTGGCTGGAAAGGCATTGCAATATCGGCTGAAGTGCCGCACAACCCACATACCTTTGGCTTGGGTTATCTGCCCACCAAAGAGGATTGGGTAAGGAAAGGTAAGGAGATGGCTGGGAGAGCCAGAGCAAAGCGGGCGGGGAAGCCTTTTGAGTTGATGCACCGGGAGGGGGAGGACTTTCCATTTTGTGGCTTCCTGGAGCCATGGCTGAATGCCGAGAGGAGGTGCCTGCCGGGGTTCGAGATCTTCTTTGACCTGCAGTTATCCGGGGATGATGTTGCCGAGGCAAATAGACCCATCAGCTGAGGTTGAGCAGAATGAGAAAGTGGATTCTAAGAGCACCGAAATTGAAATGGGGGTAGCGTTGGCTTGTCTACTTTCAGATCCTCCGATTGTACAGAAGTACTTGGGGGATAACTTATCGGTGTCCATGATTAGGAATGAAACGGCTGCGAGCCTACCTGCAAGTATTTTGGATGCATCCATCGCACCCTCTCTCATCTGGCCGTACGAGGAGGGATTTTTGTCAAGCAGCACCGGGTCAGGTAGTGAGCCGGAATATGATTCCACCAAGTCTGTAGAGTCAGAATCAGGTTCTAGCTCATTTGAGTCTAAGTCCGGTATTCCTGGGGATGATAACCCGGATGCCACAGTCCTGTCTAGGTCGTCTTTTTCTTTCTCTTTTGAGTCTGTTGTAACAGAAGAATCAAACGATTTGGAAATGCTTAATGAGAATGGAATGGATGTGGTTGCTGAGTACTTTTCTGTGCCCTTGGTTTATTGTATTAATCAGGACTTTCAAAATTTTGATGAAAACGACGGGGAAGAAATTCCTCCGATTTTGCAACGCTTAATTGATCAAGAGCAGGAAAGATTTGTTAAACCTTTAGTTGATGAAATCACTACTGTTAATGTTGGTACTGAGAAGGACCTGCGGCTAGTCCAGATCAGGTCCACGTTGTTTTCAGAGGAACGCGAGCACTTAGTCGCTTTATTAAAAGATTTCAAAGATGTTTTCGCGTGGTCCTACGAAGACATGCCTGGAATCGATCCTGAGATTGTACAGCACCGGATCCCTCTTGACCCAGAGGCTCGACCCGTTAAACAGAAACTCAGGAGAATCCGCCCGGACTAGGCCCTCAAGATTAAAGCAGAGGTCACCAAGTAAATTGACGCAGGGTTCCTGCTGGTATCCGAATACCCAACTTGGTTGGCCAACATTGTTCCGGTGCCGAAGAAGGATGGCAGGATCCGGGTATGCATGGATTTCAGGGATTTGAACAGAGCCAGTCTGAAGGACGACTTTCCCTTGCCACATATTGATGAGTTAGTGGACTTCACAGCGGGGCATGCTTTGCTTTCGTTCATGGATGGATTCTCGGGCTATAATCAGATAGTGATGGCACCTGAAGACCGGAAGAAGACTGCTTTCACCACCCCGTGGGGGACTTACTATTACAGGGTGATGCCATTTGGGTTGAAGAACGCTGGAGCTACATATCAACGGGCCGTGACCACAATATTGCACGACATGATCCACATAGAGGTTGAGGTGTATGTGGACGACATGATTGTCAAGTCCAAAGAAAAAGAGGGCCACTACACCGCCTTGCAAAAGTTCTTCCAAAGGATCAGAGAATTTCAGTTGCGGCTGAATCCTCAGAAGTGTACGTTCGATGTTACAACAGGGAAAATGCTGGGGTTTCTGATTACACAGAGAGGTATTGAAGTCGACCCTTCCAAAATCAAGGCCATCTTAGAAATGCCACCACCAAGGACTAAAAAGGAGGTGCGAGGGTTTCTGGGTAAAGTGCAATTCATAAGACGGTTTATCTCAAAATTAACCTTAACTTGTGAACCACTTTTTGGTCTCCTGAAGAAAGAAAAGAAGTTCCAATGGGACGGCCGATGCCAAGCTGCTTTGAACAGATCAAGGAATACTTATAGAACCCACCCGTGTTGTCACCACCTGAGCCAGAAAAACCGTTGATTTTGTACCTTTCAGTGACTGAAACTACGATGGGCTGCATGCTTGCACAGGAATCAGAGGATAAAGTGGAAAAAGCTATCTACTATCGGAGCAAGAAGATGTTGGATTACGAGACCCGTTACACTCCACTCGAGAAGTTTTTTTTTTCTGGTTTAGAAGCAGCCCTAGAACTAGGGGCAAAACGGTTGGACGTCATCGGGGACTCAAACCTGGTTGTATCTCAAGCTAAAGGAGACTGGAAAGTCAAAGAAGAAAAGATGAGAATCTATCGTCAAGCCTTGGACTTGTTAATTCCTTGGTTTGAGAAGCTGAACTTCGCTCATCTGTTAAGAGAGAACAACAGGTTTGCAGATGCACTAGCAACTCTATCTTCCATGATAGACATTCCTTTTGGAGTCCGGATGCGTCCGATCATCATTGACCAGAAATTTGCGCCAGCTTACGAGTCGATTGCTGCTATAGATGAGGTTCAAGATGAGACCCCTGGTACTACGATGTCTGGAACTTCTTGGAAAAAGAGGCGTATCCACCAGGGGCAAATGCCAAGGACAAGAGGGCAATCAGAAGAATGGTTGCTCAGTTCATCATCTACAGAGGAAAACTGTATAAGGGAGGTCATCTGGGAATGCATAAGCTGTGTGTTGAGGCTGAAGAGTCGAAGCGCCTAATGGAGGCCATCCATGGAGGAGAGTGCAGAGCGCACATGAACGGGGTGATGCTAGCCCATAAGATCCTCAAACAAGGTTACTATTGGTCCACCATGGAGGAGGATTGTATCGGCTTTGTTCGACGATGCCACAAATGTCAGATCCATGCAAACCGCATAAACATCCCGCCGTCGAAGCTGTACAATATGACTTCGCCATGGCCGTTTTCAGTTTGGGGAATTGATGTGATTAGGGCCGTCACTCCGAAGGGGTCTAATGGGCATGAGTTCATTCTGGTCGCAATAGACTATTTCACAAAGTGGGTTGAGGCCTAATCTTACGCGGTGTTGAAGGCTTCACATGTTGCGAAGTTCATCAGAAACAACATCATCTGTCGCTATGGGGTCCCGAACGAGATCATTTCAGATAACGGTTCCTACTTCAAGAAGGAAGTGATTGACTTGTTGGAAAAATACAATGTGGCTTTTCATAAGTCATCCACATATTGGCCGCAGACTAACGGAGCAGTTGAGGCCACTAACAAGAACATCAAACACATTTTGCAGAAGATAGTGGAAACCTACCGGGACTGGCCAGATAAGTTGCCATTTGCTTTGTGGTGCAACCGGACTTCAATTAGAACTTCTACTGGGGCGACTCCGTATTCATTAGTTTATGGGATCGAGGCCATTCTACCTATTGAAATTGAGGTTCCATCATTAAGAGTGCTGGCTGAGTGTCAGATAGCCGAAGTAGATTGGCAGCAGAGCAGATTTGAAGAACTCATGTTCTTTGATGAAAGAAGACTGAAAGCACTGTACCATGTTCAAGGTTATCAGCACAGAATTGCCAGGGCTTTCAACAAGAAGGTTAAGTCCCGGAATTTGAAAGAAGGAGATTTGGTGCTCAAAGACAACCGAGCTCCCATCCATGACCCTAGGGGCAAGTTCAGACCCAATTGGACTGGTCCTTACATCATCAAGTCTATCTGGTTAGGTGGAGCTGTCGTTCTGATGGACCTAGATGGCCTAGAGTTCTCACAGCCAATCAACATGGACAAGTTGAAGAAATATTACCCTTGAGAGGCTCACTAGGCCGAAAACCCGAAAGGGTGACCTAGGCAAAAGTTAGAGCACAGAAAATTTGAAATTACAAAAACTGAGCTCGCAAGGTTGAAAACCCGCAAAGGGCGGCCTTGGCAAAAGTTAGAGCGTAAAAGGTGAGAGTTACTACACGAGTGAACCTGAGCCTGAACTACGTAAGGCTTGATTCCCATCTTTGGGATATGTAGGCAACTTCATCCTAAAGTTCAGCCATAAACTTTTCCCCGATCAACTTTGTCCATTTGACCATCTCGGTCATCTTTGTCTATTCAGCATTCAAGAGCTTCGGTTGTGATCTCCGGTACAGTGCTATTCAGACTAGGGGCAACTTTCCAGTTGTTGGGATCCGGGGTTGTGCATATCAGTGGCAGATCTCAGGCGTGTCCAGTTCTAATCCATATCGAAAATGGTTTTGAAAAGTTTTAATAAAAGTTGATTTTGCTCAAATTAATCTTTTTACAATTTAGACCTTTTTGGACCAAAGCGGAAAATTTTCAATACCCACAACCTTCAATTATATTGATTTCAATACAGAGTTCTCCTGCTCTTGAATACAAATTGAAGTTGCTTTTGGTTACATTCATAAAGAAAAACTTGAAAGTACTGATTAAAGCAATAAATTCGGGGCATAGATAAGTCAGGTGTTCCTGCTCCCCCTCCTAGAGCTAGTCGAAGCTTCTGACGCCAAAGTGGGCCCAATCTGTGCCTCTTCATTGAGCCAATCTATGCACTCATCAGACAAAGTGCAACTGAAAGTGGGAGCGGGGGCCAGGAGTTCTCTCGTCCTCCATGCTGTGACATACCGAGTAAGCTGTGCGCCTCGAACTGGGAATGCAGCAGGGTACTCCATCCCCTCTGGCAGGCAAGTCTGAACATGGCCGAACTGGCGCTGGAACCGGAAAGGAAAGTAAAACACGCAGTGCGTCAGACCAATCAACTAAATCCCAGTCTGCCAGGGCATGCTGTAGCTCATTGCCGGTAGATTGAGCCAAGGACAACACCAAGCAATGCGATCTGTGGACAAATTGCACATCCAATCAAACCACCATCCCTCATCAAGGGCATCGACTAGGTGACATCGGAAGAAGTAGCCGCGAGCTGAGTATGCTAGGCAAGAGTCCACAACCTGTAACTTGTCCATCAACCACACCTGGGGAGGGATGAAAAATGAGAGATTAAAGAATAGAGAGGTGTACGTTGAGAGAAAAATGAGAAAAGGATTTTGTGAGAAAAACCGAGCCTGAGGGCCGAGTGATGTGAGCAATATATATGTGAGATAGGGAGGGAAACATTACCTGTAGCAGTAGTGGACTCCCCGCAAATCTTGTTGTTTCCCGGCGATGGCAAGCATCCAAGCCCATCAGTGTCTCGGCCAATGTCATGGCAATGCAGCTCTTACCCTCCTTCAAGCCTTGGGCAACTTCAATCAGACGAACGCTAGACCCGCTGAAGCCCGGGGCAAGCAAAAAGTGAGATAACATGCACAAGCAAAGGGCATGTCGCCGAAAGCCCTACCAATGATGGTCACCCCGGTCACCGGGATCAGAAAAACGTTGAATCAAGCTGAGAATGTCCAATTCTCCGTTGCAAATCAGAGACCGAGCGTCGTGCATAGTGAGCCCACACATTCGTCCTAAGGCTTGAGCATGGCCGAAGCGGAGTTGGGGCAAGATTTCCTCGTGGCGCTCGGACTCCATCAAAGCTTGGAAATCTTCGAAGGGAGGACACATCTGTTGCCCGCCGAAGCTAAAGACATGTGTTACCGGATTCCAAAACCTCGCCGCGGCATGGAGAAAGGGAAGATGCAACGGAGTGCGGCTCAACTTGAATAGTGCATTCAAGCCGAAGCCCCGGAAGTTCGAGCCGTCTAAGTTAACAATCCAAGCTGCAAGATTTTCAATGAGGAATGCCTCCATTTTGATGCAAAACTGAGATGAAATGAAAGAACCACGAAGCTGGAACTTTTATAAAGGATAAGGCACTGTTTGGGGACACGTGTCAAAAATTTGGTGGTCGCCAAACCAGGTGGTCGGCCGACCACTTTTTTTCTGGTAGGCCGACCACCCCTTTGGTCTCCAAGGAAAATAGCTGGTCGACCAGCCCCTTCTGGTGGTCGGCCATGGAGAAAAGTTGGTCTTTGGTCTGTTCCTAGTTTCTAGAAGAGAGAACCTAGCTTTTCCATGCGTTGGAAGTGTCGAAGGTCCGTGTTTACCTCTGTTTCGGGTGTATTTCGTCACCCGGTTTGTCAGAAATGCGTTTGCCTATCGAGTTGTTAAGTTTTGCTCATTGAGTTGTTTAAGTTTTGTTTATCAAGTTGTTAAGTTTGCTTATCAAGACATCGAGTTTTGGTACACCGAGTTGTTACTCTCTGTTTATCAACATTGTCGTGTTTTGCTTATCGAGTTGTAATCTTGCTGAGGTTTTGTTGTTTCTTAGCGAGTTAAGTTGTTTAGTTTATTGCGTCGGTTCACTACCTGACTTGGTGATATACAATGCTCAATTTTCATTCAATCTCATTTTTGTGCAAAATGATGTGATACGGTGCTAAGAATACAAAATACAACACTTTTTGAACAAAAAGCTGTTTCATTCCATCATAGTTCTTCTTTTACAACACCTTACAGCAAGGGTACAAGTTTTAAAGAAAATAAAACTGCCTAAAGCTAATGTGCTACAACTACTAGTAATAAAAGAAAACAAAGCAGGAACATCTGCATCAGTGCTATCAAGTGCAAGAATAGGAGGCCCTCTTCGTCCTCTTCAGCTGAGAAGTCCCTGCACCACCTCCACCAGCACCACCATCTGAATCGGAGCTGCTGTCCTCGGAACCCTCCCCGGCATCACCTCCACTCTTAGAGCCGGAACCAAAGTCCTCCTCTCTGCCTGCAGATGTCTCTGACTGAGGATGCGCAGACTCCTCCTCCTCGCTAGACTCCTCATCATCTCTGATAGACGCCCTACGTCTGCCTCGTCTGCGAGACGAGTCCCCTCTCCTGGCTCCTCGAGAAGGCCTGGATGGCCCGGCCTGTAGTGGTGGCATCTGAAACAAAAAGAAGGAGGGCAATTTGAGTACATTAGCCAACATGTATATCAGAGGCAGAGACAAGAGTGCTACATAGAGTGGGTATATGCAGATACAATGTATGAATATGGTGTGTGTCAGATGTGCTCTACGCATACAGTCAAGCAATGCAGTGAAATGGTTAAATACAACATGTCATCAGAAGTATGATAAATGCGAGAAAATTGAAAAATACCGTAACACCGGCGATGAACAGCTGTGTCTCCCTCCGCAAGACCATGCCCTCAAGTGAGGCCACCAATCCGAGCAGATCATCAGAATACTCCCTGGGAGGCTGCAGATACAAGCTCAAGTCATCAATGAATAAATGAATGCCTAAGTATCTGAGTGATAAATGAAAAGTAGTGGAACATACCGGTGGTGAGTCAGGATCACTAACATATCGGTGATCGGGCATAGGAGGCTCTATGGGAATCGGGTAAGGTGACCCGTATTGCCATCCAGTCAACTCGGTCGGAAGATTTGGCCACCCGGCATGCTGATAGGTCGGGGGAATCAAGGGAATCTGTCTAGCCCCACTCCTCGATGTGCCGGCCCTGCTAGATGAAGGAACGTCTGTAGCCCGGGCTTGAGTTGACGATGATGCACCAGCAGCCCTCCTAGCAGGAGTACAAACACCCATCAGTGGAGGCATCAAGTACGTGTGGCGGTAAGTCGCATACTTCTCCTCCTCCGTGTGCAGAGCTGCATCGGTACCCCACATAGCGACATCAACCTCCTCGGGAGTAGTCTCTCAGCGGACCGCATGTCATCTGGAGGTGCTGAAGAGACACTCTACTCAGGGACACCCATCGTCTGGCGCAAGAAGTGATCTCCCAGAAACCAGGCCCTGCCAACTGGCCCCTCAAACAAAGTCCTATACTGAGAAGAAACCCATGCCCTCGGGAACTGGAAACGGATATCTCCTCCCAAGGGTGCCCAGGGCCGCCAAGCGATCTGAAGATAACAAGTGCATGAGTCAATCAGATGTCATAAATAGGCAAGATGAATCAAAGCTGAAAATATGAATGTAACAGGTCCGCGAGGGAACTCGCTGGGTTACAGTTCGGACTCCCTTTTGTCACGGTTCTAAATCTGAACCAAAGAGTCCAAATCCGGCAAATCATTTTGAGAAAAAACAGATTTTTTAAAGAAGTGCCAAACATGGACTGTTTTGCCAAATACAGAGTCGCCACCTAAATATTTTTTATGGGGGAATTTAGGAAACCCTGACTCAGTGCCAAAGGCCATGTGTCCGTCATCACCAAAGTTACCTCGGCTCGGGAGCTTGGGTACGATTGGGGAAGGTCAGCTATGAGCACCCCCTCTCGCCCGGTCCGAAGACTGGCCTCTACTAACCATGATATCCGTTTTTGAAAACATTATGTGTTCTTATTCCATTTAATTAGCCTAGAATTACTATGTTATGCGCACAGCCAACAAGTATAGACTAGATTGCCTAATTTGGAAACAAGCATTGCATATCCGTTTGTTTTGAAAATGCTTTGGAATTTGCTACTCGCAAGTAGGCTAAAACACGGATTTCAACGAGTTTTTCCAACTCAAACAATCCAACCTTCACCCACAGGCAATCAAACAGTTTATCTCATATAAGCACTTAGCCGCATGGTAAGCATGCTGTCATGGTAGCACTCACACGCATGCGGTATGCTAAAGCATGAAAATACTTACATCGTACTCCGTGCCAAAACAATAAACTAGTTAGCAAACATGCATGTCCTAGTTCATGTTAAAGTGACTAATGCACCGCATACAGAATGTCACTAGAATAGGCTCGGCTAATCCTAAAATGGCATATGAAATGCACAAGTAGCATGTATTCAAATTTGATTTGAAATATAATGCAATTAGCATGATGCGCCGAGCCCGGTGCATGTAAACAAATGCATGAATGCACGCATGCATAGCATAAGGTATGCTAATTTAAACGTACCCTAATACTAACCATCAAGAGCAGGTAAATAAAAGGGAAGAAAGACGTGGGGTTGGAAGACATGCACACACTCACCCACACTTATTACAGATTTGCCCTCGCCCGAAGGGACCAAAATAATAATACAAATTAATTAACTACGCAAGCTAACTAAATATTATAAATTGGCTAATTAGTTAACAACTAACTAAACTAGGAAAAACAGTAAACTGCTTCGGGAAGAGAGCCCAATACAACGCGCGCTCGGGTCCCGCTCGGAAGTGCACTGCCATGCATAGTCTGCCTCTGTTTTCCCTGCTCTGCCCCTCTGAAGACTGCCAAAGTCTCAGGAATGCCTCTCTGGACATTGGGGGACACCACCGGCTGAGTAGAATAGCCACCAGCTGCAGCATGTGATCATCGGCTGGGAATGAGGCTATCGGCCACCAATACATTGCCGGTCGGCACTAAATTCTGCCGGCCGGCCAAGAATGCCTGCAGAACCTGCAATTGACAGCAGCAGAGGGCAAGGCATAGCATGGCAATACAAGTCAAGCAATGTATGCATCGATCACACCCCCTATCATGTTTGTGACTCAAAGGGACATGTGCCTCGATTCTCGGACCACCAATCATGCATTTCCATGCATGATGGCCCAAAGAATCAAGCATGCACTTTCATGTTAAATGAAATGCAATGCACACAATCAAACCAAAGGGGCTTCTACCTCCATCATGACTTGGTCAAGAGGTGAAGCATGCATGCCAATGCAATGCAATCTTAAGCATGTTAACTAGGCATGCAACATGGCAATGCAAACAAGCATACAAGCTAGCAAGCATGCAAGGCATGGAACATCAATGTTAACTAACAAGCATGCAAGATGCAATGTGGATGTTCAAGCATGCAAACAAGCATGTGACTTCATTCAATCATGTAAGTTCAAGGCATGCAACAACCCACCAATATGCTACAACATACAAGGAACATATGCAACCAATAAAGGGGTGGACTTAAACATGATTTAGGCAGCTCTAAATAGGCCTAAAACAGTGGCCAAAGTGCTCAAATATGAGGGCTAAACACACATACACACATGCACATGTTAAGACCTAAACTTAAGCACTAAGCAAGCAACCCTAAAGCACACTTTAAAGAGGCTAAGTATGGACATATGGCATGCAACATAAGCTCTGAAAATCATGCTAGAGAAGGTTCCAAACCAACTAAAACAAGACAAACACTAGTGTGCAAATGGTCCAAGTATTCAAGACAAGGTAATGAAGCATTGAACCACACTTAGCAAGGCAAACATGGTATGCATTAAACAACTAAAAATAGATTTTTAGCATGTTAAAACAAGACCAAAAGACTACTTAGATGGCATCTAAGTGGTTCAAATATGAAGGCATGCACAAATGTACTTTCAAGAGGCATACAACACAAGCTCATAAGGCAACAAAGAGACAACCAAGGCAAGCATACAAGCATGTCTTAGGGACTGAAATGATGTGCTAAGTGGTTCCAAACCATTGAAATGATGCAAGCAACACATGCTACACATTTATATACTTGAGGCTAACAAGCCCAAATGCAAAGGAGCTATACTAAGCATGCCAAAATTGACCCAAACAACTATGGACAGACCTTAAACATGACAGAATAAGCACAAAAGCTTCACAAGGCTAAACCTAAAACATGCTAGAATGATGGGTTACAACCTAAAGCATATTAAGGCATAAACATGGCATTACAAGGTAGGTATGCTAAACATGCATGGTGTACCAAAACCAACATACAACAATGTTAGATCATGGCATAATAAGCATGAAACACAGCCATGGCATGATCAACAAACACTTAAGCATGATGCTCCCTCAAGAGGCCAAAAAGTGCCCTTTTCAAGGACAACAAGGAGAGGGGGTGGCCCTCTCCTTCTTGAGACTTCAAGGCACCATCCTTACCACTGAAATCCCTCAAGATTTCAGTGGTGAGGAGGCCCAAGCACCAAAGTCTCGGAGCTCACCAAAAATGGCACAAAATGAGGCCTCTCAAGGCTTAAGGGTGGTCAAACACCTCCAAACCACAAAACACTCTAAACAAACAATTTAGAGGGCCCAAAAGCAGAACTTTTTTATGTTATACACTAAACACAAAAACAGCTCTAAGATGGTCAAAAGTAGGATGCAAAAATGGGGTAAAAAGGACTAGTTTCTTACCCTTGAAGCCTTTCTTCAACAATGGTGATCTTGTTGCTCCTTTAAGCTCAAATCCAGCCAAGAACACTAAGAACAAACCTCTGGTCCTTCAAAAGCCAAGGAAAGGTGAAAGACTAGGTGTTTATGTGCAATAGTATGGACAAAAGCACCTAGAACATAAAAGAGAGAAAAAGAGAGATAGAATAGTTACAACTTTCTAACCCTAGAACCAGAGCTCTCCTCTGTGTTTCTCTCACAAAATTCTCTAACCCTAATGCCAAGAGAAGACCCCTTCTCTTATAGGCAAAAACAATCTTACAAAGCTTATACAACAAGCTTACAAGAAGGGCATCCCTCCATACACGTGTATGGAGGGGAACAAAATGCCACACAGCTGTCTTAAAATATCTGCAAAAGCAGATGAACAGTAGTCGGCTGCTCAAAATTGCCATTTTGACAAAATTGATGGCCGATCGGCCAAAAAGAGTGCCGGTCGGCCAAATATATGGCCGATGGACACAAACTGCAGCCGGTGGCCTCAAGCCACGGCCGGTGATGTGTAGGGAGACCTCACAAGGCATTCCCTGCCCTTCCAAGGCAAAACACAAGTGTTTGGTACAAAACCAGACACAAAACGGTCGAGTTCGGAGATCCTGAGGCAAGGCGCGTAGCCGAGACCTCCGGGAACTCCAAACGAACACAAACATGGATAATCATCGAGTGTTCAAGCGGTGACGTCCAAGTCTTGAGGACGGTCAAAAATGGGGTGTCTACAATGAAGAACTGAGAGTTCTGAAGTACCTCGGTCACCCGCACCGTGTCAAAAAACTATCGCAAGAAGGGCAGAGTCTCTCGAGCCCTCGTGCAAATGAAAGAACCTATGTGTTCAATATGCGCTGCGTGCAAATGAAATAAGTGGGCTGTGTGTTCACCTCAAGAGTTTGGGCTGCGTGTTCAACTTTCAAAAACTGTGGGCTGTGTGTTCATAATCAAGAGTTTGGGCTGCGTGTTTAGATTTCAAAAAACTGTGAGCTGTGTGTTCACCTTAAGAGTTTGGGCTGCGTGTTCAGATTTCAAAAACTATGGGCTGTGTGTTCACCTCAAGAGTTTGGGTTGCGTGTTCAATTTTCAAAAACTATGGGCTGTGTGTTCACCTCAAGAGTTTGGGCTGCGTGTTCAACTTTCAAAAAACTATGGATTGTGTGTTCATAATCAAGAGTTTGAGCTGCGTGTTCAGATTTCAAAAACTGTGGGCTATGTGTTCACCTCAAGAGTTTGGACTGCGTGTTCAACTTTCAAAAACTATGGGCTGTGTGTTCATAATCAAGAGTTTGGGCTGCATGTTCAGATTTCAGAAAAATGTAGGCAGTGTGTTCACCATCAAGAGTTTGAGCTGCGTGTTCAGATTTCAAAAAACTGTGGGCTATGTGTTCACCATCAAAAGTTTGGGCTATGTGTTCAACTTTTAAAAAAGTGGGTTGTGTGTTCACCATCAAGAGTTTGGGCTGTGTGTTCAACTTTCAAAAACTGTGGGCTGCGTGTTCACGATAAAAAGTATGAGCTGCGTGTTCAGAAATTCGAGTGATTGAGCTGTGTGTTCAAAATGCAAACAGAATGCTATGTTGTAGACTAAGTGTTCAGAACAAGCTGTGTGCCCACTCAACAGAATTCTGTGCTCTGAGATATGTGCTAAAATAAGCAGAAATATGGTGTGCAAATGTGTTCAGAACGAGTGGAGAATCATACATAACGAAAGTATGGAATGTGCATGAAATGCAGAATACATTGTAAAGAATGTAAAAGTGAAGTACGTACCTCTCATGCCTGATGAGAGAGATAGTCTCTGGCTCCCGCAACAACAGATCCACAGGCGCTCGGTCATCAAAGTCAGTGAAATGGTAGAAAGTGGCCTGAGGAAGGACGTGCTCCTGAGGATAATACCTCTCGGGATCAAACGGCTGAACTCTCGGGGGCAAGGACATGATGTCCGGCTCACCCTCGGCACCTGGAGGACCTCCACCATGAGGAAAATGACCCGCCATTTGAAGAAATCTGCAAAAATGAGCCAAAATTGGAAAAAGTCAACAAAAGTCAACTCTCGGGAAATAAAAAAGTCAACAAAAGTCAACTCTCAGGAAACGAAAAAGTCAACAAAAGTCAACTCCCAAAAAAATGTACCAAATGTCGAGACAAACTTACCTCGAGTGGTGAAAATGAAGAAAGAAGCTCTGAAATCAAATTTTAATCGGTCCAAAGTGAAGAAAACTGAAAGATTTCGTGAAACAACTTTGCGTGGGGTGTTGGAAAACGCGTATAAAGCGCAGATCTGAGAGAGAAAATGGTCTAGGAAGGAAGGAGAACTGATTTCGGCCTTGAAGGTGTGAGGAATAGTGATTGGGACATGTGGATTTAAAGAAACAAGTGTAAAAAGACAAAACTGTCCCGGATTTGGACAGGTGGTCGGCCGACCACCTTTCTTGGTAGGCCGACCACCCCCTTGCACAAAACCTGGTCGGTGGCCTCCCTAGGTGGTCGGTGGCCCTCCTGGGTGGTCTCCAATGACTCTTTGTTCTCCCTGCAAATTTTGGTGGTGATCGGAGCCCTCGGCTCTCAAGAAAGTACAACGAAAGTGCACTTTTTGGCACGAAATCCCTCCGCGGGAACTTCAAATCCAATCCTCGACGCATGGCTCATCATTACGTGCCGAGAGCCAGGTGTATCCTTTTTGAGTACGTTGCAACCCCTCCGAGAGGTAAACCGGAGGTCACGTTTGAGTTGCCCTCGTCTAGGCTTGCTTTTCTTTGCTCAAAGTTTTGTTTCAAACATGCTTTTGAAGTTGCGCTTATCCTGCATTGTTATGCATGTCACTGGCATTATTATGTGCATCGCTTGCATTGTTGTGCACGTTTCACTGGTATCGTCATACCTCCACACTTAACTTGCGTCGTCGCGCACGTTTCTTCTTGCATTGCGATGTACTTTTTCATCGGTACCATGTTTGTCTGCGTTCGATATAGCGTTGAACATATGCTGCTAACTATGTTATGCCTGTTAGGTTTCTCTCTTTTGCAGGCACGATATTGTATGTACGGTTCATTTGAAACTGGTGCGACCAGACGAACCGGACAGGTATTGTATCTTCTCCGTGTGAGACGTAGCGAGAATTGTAATTCTCTTACATCCTTACTGCATGAAATGTAGTTTTGCTTTGCATTCTTGCTTAAAACTGTTGCATTTATTGTGAATATTTACTTCATTACAGTTTGCTGCTTTGCATGATCATGAGTTACGTTCGGCTTTGTGCATGTCGTTTTGTATTTTGCCACTGCCCGCGGGCACGCCTGTGGGCCCATCTCTTGTTTATCTCGCCTATTTGTCCAAGTCTTCGGCCTTGTCAAAAATGGGTCGTCTCTGGGCTTTGACATTCACTCCCGTCACTTATGGCTTTCGAGTTCTGTCAAAGAGGGGCAACACTGTAGACACCCCATTTTTGACCGACCATAAGACTCAGACGTCATCGATTGAGCGGTCGGTGATTGCGCATGTTGTGCTCGTTCTGAGGTTACAGAGTCTCGACTGACAGCCTTGCCTCTGGACTTCAGGACTCTTTTGTGCTTTACCTCGGTTTGCAAACCAAGTTCTGTTTTCTCTTCCCGAAGGGAGGGAGAGGTCTCGTAGACCATCTTTCAGTGGCCGTAGGCTACTTTTCGTGGTCATAGACCACTGTTCCCGTTTGGAGACCAGTTTTTGGTTTTCGAAGCCGTCAGACGTGCGCCTCGGTTTGGGACCGCTTAACTTTCTCTGTTTGCTCTGATTTTTGGCACACACATTGTTTCCTCTCTCTAGAGGGACACTGTGGCCCGGAGACACCACCTTCGTGGTCGCACGCCACTTTCGGTGCTTCACAGTCAGTTTTCGGGGCACCCGGCTGCGCGTTTTGGCCCCCGAACCCTCGTTTTGCATCCGTCTTGGTTCATTTTTTGGCCTGGACCCTATTTTCATTGTTTGGGAGGTGGTACAAGGGTGGGAGACCACCTTTTCTCTTTGAGACCACCTTTTCTCCCGCCAGCCGATTTTCTTGTCAGGAAGCTGGTCTCCTTGGTTTTTAGGCCACATTTGCTGGTCTCCTACCACACCACTAGCTTGCACTCAGTTTGGAGACCACCCTGGGAGGCTGCCGACCACCTGAACCTTTTGAACCTGGTCGGCCGACCAGGGCAAGTGATTGTCCGACCACCTGAACTAGTCAGCCAGCTCTCACCTTTTCTGTCTCAGTAAGTTGGTTCCAGCTGTGCCAGCTGGGAGGCACAGACTGCATCCTCCATACACGTGTATGGAGGATATTGGCCCTAGGTTTTAAGCTTCTTGGAGAAGCTTTAGCCTCCCTTGTCTATAAAGGAAGGCCTTCCCTTCCTTGTAGAGGGTTCTGAAAATTCTCTAAGGCATATACATCTATCTCCCTCTATATCTCTCCCTTTAGGCTTAGAAAGTGTGAAGTTTCTGGCCCTTTGCACACCAACTCCTAGCCTAACCCCTCCAACACCAACCTAAGCTTCTTGGAGGCCTTTTCAGAGGTTGAGGAGCTACATTTTTGGTCCATAAGCTGCTGGAGTTGCTGAGCTACAAGGGTAACACCCTATTCTCTCTTTTGAGTTTTATTTTGCTCCATCTTTTAGCCATACTTGAAAGCATATTTGAGCTTTGTTGTAAACTGAAAAAAGTCTTATTTTGAGGCCCTTAACATGTTTGTTTAAGATCATTTTTCTGTTGGGGGTCATCTACCCCTTTGCATGCTCCATTTTACCTTGTTTTGAGCCATGCCTTAGAGCATTTGTGTTGGCCTTTCTATTTTGAGTGCCAAAATCAGAGAGGGGTGACCCTCTCTCTCCTTGTTTTGTTTTCTAGCATTTTTGACCTTACAAAGGAGCCCTTATTTGCATGCTTCCAAGCCATGTTTTAGGCCATTTTTGATGAGTTTTAGGACCTGCATAGGCTCTTTCCAGAGCTTTTTTTTCCATATTGGATGTCCGTCTTGCATGTGTAGAATAACCCTCTTCATAGCATATCAAAGGAGCATCTCATTCTTGCATGCATTAACCATGTTTCAGTGGGTTTTTGGGCTTTATTTGGCATGGCATACCTCTGCCTTTTGCTGGTTTAGTGGCCTCTTGATTGCCTCACATGCTTGTAGTGCAAATCCTCTTTACTAGCTTACATTGCATGCTATTTTGGCCTTTGATTCTAGCATTTTTTGGCCATGCTTTAAACTGATTTTGCGCATGTTTTGGACTGCCTTAGCTCTATTTTTGGGTCTCATGGTCGAATGATGTTTGCTATGCATCGTTGTAGTTCAACACCCTTGCCTAGCTTTGAGTTTTGAAGCCTATTGGATGCGTATTTTGGGGTGTTTCCATGTTTTGGCATCATTGTGAATCATATTTCAGAGCTTACATGTATGCCATATTCCTATGTTTTCCACTCTTTGAATGTGTTTGAGAGTTATGCATGAATACTTCATTTTTGGACCATTGCATGAGCTTCTTTTCCATGCTTTGCGAGCCATCTTTTTAGTCCATATTTGCTACTATTTTGGCCTGCATTGGGACTGTTTGGGGCTGGTTTGGTCATTTGAGTATGGCTTTACATGCCTATAGTGTAATCCACTTCACTAGTTTCGGTATTTGGGCCACCTAGCATGCATTGTGTGAGGTGTTTGCATGATCCGAGGCCATCTTGCATGTCATTTCAGAGCTGAAAAATATGTGATTGTATGCCATATTTCATGCCTACCATGCTTCGGTGGAGTTGCACTTTGTGCCTTAGGTTTGGTCCCTTGCATTTGTACGTGTTTGCATGTGTGTTGTTGCTTCATTTTCATCATGTATGGCCACTGATTTGAGTGTGGCTGAGGCCCATTCATTTTAGTTTAAGTCCATCTTGCATTATGTATGCCATATCCATGTTGTCGCATGCTTGATCGTCGCATTGTGTATGCTTTGTTCATGTCTTCGTGCATATCCATCTTCGTATGTGCATTGCGTATGCCATATAGTTCATGTGCATTGAGTATGCCATTCTTAGTTCATAGCATTGTGTATGCTAGTTGCATGTTTGCATATCATCCCTCGCATGCTAGCATGATTAGGTTGCATTGCGTTTAAGGTTGCATGCTAGTCATATTGTGTGCCATGCATATTGCATTGTGTTTGGAATAGGGTTTAGTCCAAACACGGGAAACGAGAGACGTTTCGTACTCCAAGTGACGAAACGTGCCTCGATTCTCGGTCGCCGACACTCCGGATTACCCATGATGGAGTTTAGGCCTTGTTGTGTTTATATGTGCATTCATTTTACATCGAGTCGTGCAATCTGACTCCTCAGCCATCATGCATCAAGATACGTGATTGGTGGCACGAGGATCGAGGACTACACTCCCTGGAGCTTGTGCAATGATGGGGAGAGTGGTCATGCACACATATGTTGAAAATACTTTGCCATGCCCCTTTCTCGCTCTCTGTTGCAGCAAACCGGAAACCAGTAGCAAAAACTGGTCAGCAGCCTTCTAGAGCTTTGTACAGTGTTCTGGGACCAGTTGCAAATAGAGACAAATTGGGGCATTGCGATGGATTTCCTGACAAGGCGACTTGAGCATGCATGCATCCCTATCATTTAGAACAGAGCTGAGGCAGCCCATTTTGTTTAATTTGCATGCTAGTTTCCTTACTTACTTAGTTAATTCGTTAATTAATTAATGTTGTGTAATAATTAGTTTAATTAGCTTAGATTAGCTAGTTTATTCTGTACTATTCATTTGGACCCTCCGAGAGAAGGCAATGTTGTAATAAGTGTGCGTGTGTGTGATGTATGTCTTCCAACTCCACGTCTTTCTCCCTTTTATTTACCAGCTTATGATGGTTAGTTTTAGGGCATGTTTCAATTAGCATCTATATGTTCGCATGTTTGCATTCATTCATCTGTATTGCATGCACCGGGCTCGGCGCATCATACTAACTGCATCGTATTTCAATTCCAAGTTGAATACATGTATCGATTGTTGCATCTCATATGCCATCTTAGAATAGCCGAGCCTATTGTAGTTGCATTTTTGCATGTGTTGCAATAGGCATTCTTAGCGTAGTTAGGATTCATGCATGATTTCTAATTAGCTTCTTTCTTTGGCTCGGAGTACTCGGTAAGTGTTTATGCTTTAGCATCCTTGCATGTGTGTGACTAACTACCATGATAGCATGTTTACCATGAGGCTATGTGCTTATGTGATATAACTGCCTGAATGCCTGTGGGTGAAGGTTGGGTTGCTTGAGTTGGAATAATTCGTCGAAACCCGTGTTTTAGCCTACTTGCGAGTAGCAAACTTCAATCCATTTTCAAAACAAACGGATATGCGATGCTTTGTTCCAACTTAGGCAACCCAGTCTATACTTGTATGCTATGCGCATCACATAGTAATTCTAGGCTAATAAACCAGAATAAGAGCATATGTGTTTTGAAAAACTCAATATCATGTTTAGTAGTGGCCGATCTTCGATCGGGCGAGCAGGGGTGCTCATGAAATGACCTTCCCCAATCGTACCCAAGTTCCCGAGCCGAGGCAACTTTGGTGATAACGGACACGTGGCCTTAGGCACGAGTCAGGGTTTCCTAAATTCTCCCAAAATAAAATATTTAGGTGGCGACTCTGTATCTGGCAAAGCAGTCCATGTTTGGCACTTCTTTCTAAAAATCTGTTTTTCAAAACGATTTGCAGATTTGGACTCTTTGGTGATTTATCAGTCTCGCATTGCACTTTACGGGATTAGATTCAGAACCGTGACATTTGAGTCTGAACTGTAGTGAGCCCAATGAACAAAACAGGATTTTCTCCCGGGACATTCGGGGACGTCTACACTAACCTTCATGCATCTGTTAAGGAGAGTAATAGGTTCGCAGATGCTTTATCAACTCTATCTTCCATAATAGACATCCCTTTGGGAGTTCGGATGCGTCCGATCATTATCGAACAGAGGTATGTGCCGGCCTACGAATTGATTGCCGCAATAGATGAAGGAGGCTTATCCACTAGGGGCAAATGCCAAAGATAAAAGGGCAATACGGCAAATGGCTGCTCAGTTTATCATCTGTGGGGGTAAATTGTACAAACGAGGTCATCTGGGAATGCACAAGTTGTGTGTTAATGAAGAAGAGTCGAAGCGCCTAATGGAGGCCATCCACAGAGGAGAGTGCGGATCGCACATGGACGGAGTGATGCTAGCTCGAAGATTCTTAGGCAGGGTTATTACTGGTCAACCATGGAGGAGGATTGTATCGGTTTTGTTCAGCAATGCCACAAATGTCAAATTCATGCAAATCGCATGAATATCCCGCCGTCGAAGCTGTACAACATGACTTCACCATAGCCGTTTTCAGTCTGGGAAATTGATGTTATTGGGGCAGTTACTCCGAAGGGGTCAAACGGGCATGAGTATATCCTGGTGGCAACAGACTATTTTACAAAGTAGGTCGAGGCCCAATCCTACGTAGTGCTGAAAGCGTCGCATGTAGCCAAGTTTATCAGGAATAATATCATCTGTCGTTATGGGGTCCCGAATGAGATCATCTCGGACAATGGTTCCCACTTTAAGAAAGAAGTGATCGACTTGTTGGAGAAATACAACGTGGTTTTCATAAGTCATCTACATATCGGCCACAAACCAAAGGAGCTGTTGAGACCACTAACAAGAACATCAAACACATTCTATAGAAGATGGTGGAAACCTACAGGGATTGGCCAGACAAGTTGCCATTTGCTCTCTGGGGCTTAGGACATCAATTTGAACTTCTACTGGGGCAACTCTGTATTCTCTGGTTTATGGGATGGAAGCTGTTCTGTCGATTGAAGTTGAAGTTCCGTCACTGCGGGTTATGGCTGAGTGTCAGATAGCAAAAACAGATTGGCAGCAGAGTAGATTTGAGGAACTTATGCTGTTTGACGAGAGGAGGCTGAAAGCACTGTACCACATTCAAAGTTATCAATGCAGAATTGCCAGGGCTTTCAACAAGAAAGTTAAGTCCAAGAATCTTAAAGAAAGGGATTTGGTGCTCAAAGACAACCGAGCTTCCATCTATGACCCTAGGGGCAAGTGCAGACCTAATTGGATTGGTCCTTACATCATCAAGTCTATTTGGTCGAGTGGAGCTGTCATTCTTATGGATCTAGATGGCCTTGAATTCTCCCAACCAATCAACTTGGACAAGTTGAAGAAATACTATCCTTGAGAGGCTGGCTAGGTCGAAAACCCGAAAGGGCGACCTAGGCAAAAGTTAGAGCACAAAAAATTAGAAAAAAGAAAAACTGAGCTCGCAAGGTTGAAAACCCAAAAGAGCAGCCTTGGCAAAAGTTAGAGCACAAAAGGAGAGTGTTAATACTCGAGTGAACCAGAATCGAACTACGTAAGGCTTGATTCCCATCTTTAGGATACGTAGGCAACTTCATTCTGAAGTCCAGCCATAAACACTTCCAAATCAACTGTGTCCATGAGATTGTTTTGGTCATCTTTGCCTTTTCTGTATCCGAGAGTTCGATTGTGATCTTCAGTCTGAGAACTGGTTACAGTACAGTGCAGTGTCATTCAGACAAGTGGCAACTTTCAATTTCTGGATTCAAGGTTGTACATCTAGAGGATAGATTCCGGGTGTGTCCAGTTGTGATCCTTATCGAAAATGGTTTTGAAAAGTTTTAATAAAAGTTGATTTTGTTCAAATTAATCTTTTTATAACTTAGACCATTGTTGGACCAAAAGGAAAATTTTCAGTACCCACAACTTTCAATTTCATTGATTTCAATACAGAGTTCTCCAACTCTTGATACAAATCGAAGTTGCTTTTTATTACATTCAAAAGGAAAACTTGAAAGTACAAATCAAAGCAATAAACTTGGGGCATCGATGAGTCAGGTGTTCACGCGTCCCCTCCCAGAGCTTGTGGAAGCTTCAAATGCTAAAGTAGGCCTGGTTTGCGCCTCATCTTCAAGCCAAGCTATGCATTCGCCAGAAAGGGCGCAACTAAAATTGGTAGCGGGAGTCAGAAGTTCTCTTGTCCTCCATGCAATGAGGTATCGAGCTAGTTGTGAACCTCAGATCGAAAATGAAGCCAGGTATTCTACCCCCTCTTTTGGGAAAGTCTGGTCATTCTGAACTAACGCCTGAATCGGAATGGAAAATAGAAAACACAGTGAGTCAAGCCAATCAGTTGAATACCAGGCTGTCGAGACATGCTGTAGCTCATCTCAGGAAAATCAAGCCATGGGCAACGCCAAGCAATGTCAACAGTAGACTTGTTGCACATCCAATGACACCACCACCCCTTATTTGGGAAATCAATTAGCCGTTGGCGGAAGAAATAGCCTCGTGCTGAATATGCAAGGCAAGAGTCCACTACTTTCAACCTGTCCATGAGCCATCTCTGGGGAGGGATGAAAAATAAGAGAGATTAAAGAATAGAGAGGTGTATGTGGAGAGAAAAAGTGAGAAAGGGTTTTGAGAGAAAAATAGAACTTGAGGCCGAGTGATGTAAGAAACAAATGTGAGAAGGGTGGGAAACATTACCCGTAAAAGTAGTGGACTTCCTACAAACTTGGTTGTTTCCCGACGATGGAAAGCGTCCAAACCCATCAGAGTTTCAGCTAGTGTCAAGCCAATGTAGCTCTTGCCCTCTGTTAAGCCTTGAGAAACTTCGATCAAGTGAACGCTAGACCCTCCGAAACCAGGGGCAAGTAGAAAGCGAGCCAACATACACAAGCAGAGGGCATGTTGCCAAAAACCTTGCCAAAGACAGTCGCCGACAACAGAAAATCGATGAATCAAACTGGGATATCCAACCCCCCGTTGTGAACCAAAGATCGGGCATCGTGTAAAGTGAGCCCACACATTCTTCCTAAAGCCTGGATGTGGCTGAAATGGGACTGGGGCAAGATTTTCTCGTCACGCCGGGATTCCATCAAAACTTGGAATTCTTCAATTGTCGGACATATCTCTTGTCCCCCAAAGCTAAAAACATGTGTAACCGGGTTCCAACATCTAGCTGCGGCATGGAGGAACGGAAAACACAGCGGGGTACGACTTAGCAGGAATAGTGTGTTTATCTAGAAACCTCAGAAATTCAACTTTTTCGAGCCTTCTAAAGCTGCAATCTAATTTGAGAGTTTTTTGGAAAAGAATGGCTCTATTTGGGGAAAAAATAGAACTGGAATGAAGAAACCACGAAGCTGGAGCTTTTGTAGAAGATAAGGCAGTGAGTGGAGGCTAGGTGTCAACATTTTGGAGGTTCTACTCATCGATGGCCGACAAGGGCACATTGATGGCCGACAGAGGGAAATGATGGCTAGTAGGCCATCCTTCATGGCTGGTAGCCTCCCTTTTAGGTTCACTGTCCTCCTTTGTGAAGATTCAATTGCTTGCAACAGTTGTATTCTGTTATTCGCATCTTTTGAGGTCTTGTTTTCAGTCCTTTTGGGCTTGAACATGTTTATTTAAGTTGTAACCATTTGGTTTTGCTTATCGAGTTGTATTTGTGTTGTTATCGAGTCCTTATTTTGCTTATCGAGTTGTGTTTGCATTAATTAGCCTGTCGAGTTGTTGTTTTGTTTATCAAGTTGTTTTACTCCGTTTGTCTTTTCAGTTGTTCTTCAGTTCATTACTTGATTAAGACAATGCTAATCGAATGTGCAAATTTTCAATCAAGATCAATCTCTTTTATGTTATGCGATGTTCAGAATGAAAAATTTAACACTTTTTAATCAGAAGTTGTTTTCATTCCGATCATGGTCACTTTTTGCAAAAGAGTACAAGTTTTTAAAGAAATAAAACTCGTCTGAGCTGTACAAAGTGCCAATACTACTAGCAAAAAGAAACTAAGTCAAAATATAGAAAGATCAGCGCCAGCTATCTCTGGCTCGAGAGGCCCTCTTCGTCCTCTTCCTCGGTGGAGCGGACTCTGAAGCATTCTCTCCATCGGCGCCACTGTCTGAATCTGAATCAGAGTCTGAACCAGAGCCCTCCTCAACCTCTACAGCCTCACCACTAGCAGAATCCGAGCCGGCGTCGTCGTCTCCATCCTCAGATGACTCTGACTGTAGACTCGTTGCCTCACCCTCATCCTCGCTCGTCTCATCATCATCATCGTCCAGAACGGGGCTCTAAGGGTCCATTCTCACCACAGATGCCCCTAGCTCTACCTCGCTACGTGTTAGAGCCTGTCTCCTTCTCCTCCCTGCTGTTAGAGGAGGTACTGAAGGTCCACTGCGGCTCCCGCTAGGGCGTCCGGTGGGGCTGGGATCTGAAAAGGGCAATTTGTCAAAATACATTCTTGTGGTGTATATCAGATACAAAGATGAGTGTAGTGTATGTATGCAGTGTATAGGAGCAGTGTATCAATGTAGTGTTTTAATGCAATGTATTGGATCGATGTAGTGTGGAACAGATTATAGTTGAAATGCTAATGTATCAGCAGAAAATTTCATGACATGAAGTGCAAACTAAAGGAAATTACCGGAATCCTATAGAGGCTAAGCAGGTTCATGCTCCTCTGCACCATCTACGTCAAGAAAGCCACTAGCTCGAGGGCCTGTCCGGTGTACTCAATGGGTGCCTGCCAGTGCGTTGAAGGGATTAGAGTTCTGTAAAGCATAATTGAAATAAAGTAAATATGCAAAATGTAAAGTATGGTTACATACTGGAGTCAGGCCTCGAACCCCGACAAGCTCATGCCCGGCTGGTGCAGGCTCAATGGGATCTGGCAAGCCTCCCCAGAATATCCCCGGTAAGTGAGTGTGGTAGGCAGCTCTGGCCATCTAGTCCTCTGTCTCGCCCCAGAATCTCTCCTGTCACTTGTCCTGGTCGCCCTGGCCCCTCTGCATCTCTCTCTCTCACAACTGGCACCCTCGCTCCCTCGCCTCCACGAATGCCGGTCAGAGGCAGCATCAGGCATGTCTGGATGAAGGTTGCATAATTGCCCTCTATATGGAAGTAATCCGCCTCCAGCCTTACCATGAACTGGATTACCTCTTCGACATACAGTCTGTGCGTCGCTCTCATTGACACTAGAGGCGCCATCAGTAAGAATGGGGCAAGTAGGCCCAAAGTCTGGCATGCGAAGTGCTCGCCTAAGAACTAGGCACGGAAAATCGGGCCCTCGAGAAGAATGCGATGGTGGGTGATGACCCGAGCTGTATCATATTGGGCTCGAAGCCCTGACGGTATCACGGCCCAGGGCTGCCATGTGATCTGAAATAGAAATGAACAGTTAATACAAAATACACTTGCACAACCCTCAAGGGAGAAAAAGCAAGCAAAACTAGAAAATAAACCCAAGAAAAGTGTTGCACAAACAGCACTAGCAGCAGCCACACAGGTACAGCTGCAACTTTTTTCCCTACTCTTAAGTTGATGCTTTTCCTTTCTCAAGTTGTTTTCTTTTTCTCACAGTTATATTTGCTCTTCCATTTTCTTGTTTTTTCGCTCTTTCCTACCCCTGCAGCTTCTTCATTTTCCTCTGTTACTGCCAATTTCTTTCATACTCTTTGTTTCTCTTCAGTCTCTCCTATACAGCTGATGCTTTGTTCCTCAGTTGCTGCAACTTTTGCTTCTTTTCCATACTGCTATTGCTTTCTATTCACTAGTCTCCTTCACTGTTTTGAAGTTTAGTCTTAGACTCAATCTCAAATCAAGTCGAGACTTAATTAAATAGGTGAGAAGATTGTTTAGGTTTGATAGCCATAACAAACAACCAAAGTCTAACAACCTAGGCAATATGTATATACAAACTTTTTCATTTCCACTGAGATTTAAGAATAGGTGGCCTTTCTGTAGAACACATTCTACTAATGGGATTCATCACTAGTGGAGGATTTTATAAAAGTCCACATATTTTCTTGATTTTCCATTTGCACTGGAGAGTTAAGAACAGGTGGACACTCTATAGAACACATTTTATTGATAGGATTCATCACTGCTTCAGTAGCTTTGCCAGTATTCATCATCATTCCATATTCTAACATTAGCATTAGCAATGTACATCAGTCAATAGGAGTATTTTCAACCACCAATTCACATCAATAGAATGTAGATGGTCTGTCATAACATATGAGCTCATGATATTACACAGAACAAAGCAAAGTAAAGTCAAACCAAAGAAAAGAAACTCAAAAATATCAGTTTCCAAACAAAGAAAGAGGAAAAAGTTTCTCATTTAAGACAAGTACATAAACGTTAGTCAAAGTAGAGAAGAAAAGAGAACAAAGGGTTGACACCTAATCTACAGGGGTCGACACCCTTAAGTCTGGGTTTCAAAACCTAGCCGTCATTTTTTTATCTATAAGCAAACTTTGCAATCATCATTATGAGCAGACCTTGAGTCGACTTTGCAACAGACTTTGAGCAGACTTTTTGCTATTATCATCATGAAAATATATCTTATCTACAGACTTTTTGCTATTAGCATCATGAAAATATATCTTATCTCCACTTACCAAAGATTTACATTAATAGACATTGCATCTTTTAAGGAGGCTCCACTTCCAAAGACTTGATGACAGCCTATCAATACCCAAGCTCTGTTCTGACAGATTGAAGACTCACCCATGCTCTACTCCAACGGCTAGAAGACATTTAAGTCTATAAAGGCAGCACCTCTTCAGATCTGAAGCAAGAAGAAGAAACTCTGAGCATTCAAGAACATTTTCTAATCAATATCTACTGAATATTACTCTGAAACTTTCACTTTCATATCTAAGCTTATTTTGAGTGTATCTCAAAATTCCCTCTACTCCTACACTTTCATATACGTCTTTTGATAGAGAAATCTTGTAAAAGAGGACAGTTGTATCTCTTATTCTTATCCATTGTATTCTGAGTGAAACACTTGTATGGTGAGGCATTTAGTTGAGAGGTCCTCAACAAATAAAGTAAGTCCTGTGTAAAATCCATAAGCTATGTGAAGCTTTGGTGGTGTTTCGATTTGATTCATAGTGAAGGAATTCTCAAGGAGGAACCTTGAGGAGTGGACATAGGCCGGTGAGCCAAACCACTATAAATCTTTGTGTTTGAGCTCTTCTTCCCTTCTCCTTTATTTTCGATATTATTGATTGCTTGCCAAATTTATTTACTTGATTTATTGCAAACAATTCATGTGCATAATTTTTATTTACCCAATTAACCTCCCTTTTAGGTTGCCTACTTGGGTAACAACAACTATCCTGACATATCATTATGGGTAGAATTGTGGGAGTTTTTGGGGCTCTCAAACATTTTCCTTCCTTTAGGACATCATTATGGGCGAATTTTGAGTCAAATGTGTGAGTTTCTAGTATTACTATGCATTTTCCTTCTCTCTTTTTTTTCCTTTGTATTTAGGTTGCACAGGCAACAATGAAGCCTAAAAGAGAACATCAATGGTGGAGGTTTCAAAATCTTTTTGATTCAACCACAGTAGGTCAAACATGTCACAATCTCTGAAATTTTTGTTTTTGTGTACAGAGTAGGAATATTGATACCCTTGAAATTAAATTACAATTGTGTTCTTAAAGGTCATGTTCTCTGCAACAAAGCTAGATGCTTTATCCCTATAAATAAAGGAAAGGAAAAAAAAATGAGAATCCAAAATCAAGTTTCCAAATTGAACTCAAATTGATCAATTATGCAACTAACCTGTTGTTTGCTGTATTTAAGATTTGGAAACCTTCGTCATTGCTATTGTTGCTTGATATAAGTAGGGGTGGGCGCGGGTCAGTTGCGGCCACAGAACCTCCAATCCGCCATCCGTCCACCAGATTGGTGGATTGGAGAAAATCAATCCGCATCCGTCTGCCAATCCGGTAGATGTGGATTGAGTGGATTGGCAGTTTGGCGGATGGATGCGAATCAGTTTGGCAGTTTAAAATTTTATAAATTTTCAACATAATTCAACTTGTGCCCTTCCTCAAAAAAAAAAAAAAAAAGAATATTACAGTCAATGACTTAAAAAAATATTACAATCACTGCATGCCTCATCCAAAGCCAGAAAGTTTGAAATTTTAGAATATCACAATCACTGCATGCCTCATCCACATACTACAATCACAGCATGCCTCATCCACATAAAGTATTACAATCTGTGGTTCTTAAAATATAAAAACAATTCAAACCACCCAACCCATGAACAGAGCAGTAGTAGAGATTGTAGTAGAGATTGTATGTCTCTGTATTGTTACATCTATATCTGTTTTTGAAAATAAAAACCAACCAGCATATATCATATTTTCTATTTATTATTTTTAGAGATAGATTTAAAAACCAAAAAATATAGATAAATAATACGTTTATTTTTTTTAATTCATAAAAGATATTCAAGTTGAAAACTTTTTTTCAACAAAATATTTAAACTCTTTTTAATTGAAAATACAAACAGAATATTTAAACAAACTGAAAACACAAAGTCTTATAAATTACTAGGGGTGCTCACGGTTTGGCGGTTCGATTGTGGCCAAAGGAATCTCAAATCTCCATCCGTCCCCCAGATTGGCAATTGGAGAAAATCAATCGCAACCATCTGCTCGTCATCACGCATCCGTCCAAAATGCGGCAGATCAATTCGGTTTTGGCAGATTGGTATATCCGCTGCTCACCCCTAGATATAACTATCCTGTCCATCCCATTTCCTATTAGGTTTTTTTTTTTTTTCCCAATAAAATGTTTTCTCACTACAAGCCCTCTCTGATCTTTATGTATTATCAACGTGCATTGCAGTCAGGAGTAGCGACAATAGCATCTCTGATTGTTTTGTTAAAATAGTTGGACGTGTCACTTTTATGTTATATTATTATTGGAGAGACAATAACAGAAGTGTCACAAAGTCAATGGTGTTGAAGCATTCTTTCAAGACCACCAAATAATTTCTCCTACCTATGGGCCTCACTAAAAATTTTTTTATAAATAATTTATACATAAGAATCTAAAAAATCAATAAAACATATTATTGAAGTGAGTCATAGGATAGTCCCCTAATCCACTAACAATGCATGTTACCAACTTGTTAATTTGCTTGGTAATGTTTCCTCTTTTTCTTTCAAATAAATAAATTTTTTTTTTTCGGAAGTTGTCAAATTTCCAAGAGCAGTTGTTAGTTCCCCTAATACTCTATAGTTGAGATGCTAATTATATGAGTAAAGGGTAGTAATAGGGATGATATGATAATATATAAGAAAATAATAATGCAAGACATTGAGCACAATTGAGCTGTGTGATTGCACATGACTTGTCCTTTATTCATTTCAAGACAAGTAATTTGTAAGACAAATTACCAATAAGGCAAAAAGTGTGAACTACTTTGACGAGTGGGTGAGCCATCATTTTTCACTGTAAATAATGCATAACAGGGTACTAATACTATGGGTGACCTATTTTGAGAAAATGACAAAGGTGTGCCCTCTGATCTCTTAAAGGACTAGTATGAATTATTATCAAACATCATTAACTTTCAACACTGGTTGGTGGATATGATTTACATAGGGACACCATTAAACACTATATAGCACACAATCTCTACTACGGCCACTACTCAATCGAGCCGCCCTACCGAACACCACCCTTGCAGCCAACATGAATCACCCATGAAACCTAATCCCACCTAGCTCAGCCTACACCCATCTCCTCTTCTTCCCTCTATTCTTTTTCATACTCTCTCTCTCTCTAAATCGACAACCCACCATTACCACCTCCTTGATCCACTACAGCTACCTCCATCCAATTCTCTTTGCATCATGAAGGACCCAAAATGGAGAGGATGAGATTGGGTACAATGACAGACAAGGCGAAGGTGGCTAGGACATTGATACATAGGTGGGCCATGTTGCTCACTTTCTACAAAGGGACATAGCTCAACATCAAAGTTAATAAAAAAAAAAAATCAACGTTGATCAAAAAAAAAAAAACACGTGGCGAACAAATGTGGGACATTGATCAAAAAACGTGGCTGGGACATTGATCAAAAAATTTAAAAAAAATTTTAAAAAAATAAATAAATAAATAAATAAATAATGCTTGGGATCCTGTTTTGGAACCCCACAATTTTCTTTGAATCTCAACTATAATGTATGTGTAGGACCACTCATATATGTGTGGGATCCATACCTTAATGGTTGAGATCCAAAGAGGGTTATGGGTTCCAAAAAAAGGGCCTCAATCATTGTTTGAAAAAAAAAAAACATCTAACTTAATCAACAGTTAGACCTTTTCATCACAAGGGTGGATACGTGGTGACACCACAAGCTTTATTGGTTGTGTCTTGTTTCTCTATTGCAATGAGATTGATTGTTCAAGTGATCTTGCAACAACAACAACTAAAAATTAAATAAAAAAAATTAAAAATGATAAATAAGAAATTTATTTAAATGACCTTGACTAATGTCATTTATTCCGAATGTGTCTTGCTTGTTGGGCCAAGCTAAGATGATCTGAAACTATACCCTTGTGTGTACTCTAGCACTACTCTGATGATCACAATGGGAGTAATCCAGGCCATTGGATTTGGATCTCAACCATTGATGTATGTGTGGGACCCAATCATGTATGTGTGGGACCCATACCATCAATGATTAAGATCCAAAGAGAGTTGTGGGGTCCCCAAAAAAAAGGTCTCAATCATTGTTGAAATAAAAAAAAAAAGCATTTGAGTTAATCAACGTTGACCTTTTGCATCACAAGAGTGGACATGTGGCAACAGCTTTATTGGTTGTGTCTTGTTTCTCTATTGCAATGAGATTGATTGTTCAAGTGATCTTGCAATGACAACAACTAACAAATAAATAAAATAAATTTAAAAATGATAAATAAGAAATTTAACTTAAATGACCTTGACTAATGTCATTTATTCCGAATATGTCATGCTTGTTGGGCCAGGCTAAGATGATCTAGAACTATACCCTTGTGTGTTGTAACGCCCTCAAAATAATACATCACCCAATCATTCATGACTAACCATAGACATAAGAGAAATAAACATATATTCATTTATCAAGAGTATTCATTACAAAAGAGTATTACATGTTGACAACAAAAGTAAATGCCCTACTGGCTTACAACTTTCTCAAGTCAACACTTGGTTACAACAAAAGAGAGTTCTAACTCTTAACACATTAAGCCTTGGCTTGAATTACATGTAATACAAAATATAACTACAAAAATAATGCCTTCAGCTTCAAACCTCCCAAGCTACATCCTTGGAGGCGGCATATCACCTGTACCTGAAAATGATGTCCCATATAGGGTGAGCCAAAGCCCAGTAGAGATATGCTAAACATAATATGAGAAGTAACTAAAACATTAGCATTTGATAAATGTTCTACACATGGCATCGATATACACCATCTTTATAATCCGCCAATATTGATATTCATCTTTCAACTGAGTTCCATTTGTATTTCCAATTCATTTCATTAACATAGTTCATCTATTCCAGTAATTCAAATGAGACTACAACTCATAAGAAAACAACACTTCCATTCATCAACAATTCTAAATGAGACTACAACTCAAAAGAAAACAACACTTCGATCATCAACATCATTCAGATGCATATAAGGTTTCGGGACTTTCATCCCTGGACACTCCGGCCAACTAATTATCAATGGAGTCCATCCCATATCTCCTCCCAAACAATGGAGTACATCCCCTATCTCCTCCTACACAATGGAGTACATCCCCTATCTCCTCCCAAACAACATACATATGCAATGTATTTAAACACTTCTATCATATCAATGATCAATCAATGCACATATTCAATTGTTATTTCATCCGTCATATTCAATGACTTAATTCAGTTGATTAGTTTCAGTTTCCCTAATCAACTATGCACGTGTCTACAACAATCAGACTATCCTCCACCGATAGCCTAAAACAATTATTTCTAAACAGATAAGAAATTTATCAAAATAGAAAATTATCAATATTTTCATAGGTGAGTGATTAATCAATCCAACTACACCATTCAATCTCATAATTTCCCAATTTCATGATTTCAACTCAATTTCATATTTACATACTTCCCAAATTAATTATACAAATTAATTATTTAAACTTAATTAGGGCATTTCCCCTTTTCTCAACTTTAGCCCTAAAGGCTCAATTTCATCAATTCTACAACAATAATTCCATTCTTCAAGGTCTCACATACACATAGTGCTCAACAATTGATAACCCCTCTTTATATATTTCAAATCAAACCCCAACCCTTTCAAAATTTCCATAGCTACACCATTAATCAAAATGACTAAAATTTATGTCAAAACTCATAAAGACGATAGTTTATCCCTACCTCAAAAGAAGAGACTCAAACGAGAAAGAGGAAGAAACTCGAAGTGCTCCAAATCCAAGAATTTTCGGATCAAAATTAGCCCACGCAAAACTCCAACTTTCTTACAAAGGGATAGGGTAGAAAACTCCTAGAACATGGAGTATTTGTAGAGAGAGGTGTATGTAGAGACAGAGAGAGTCGGATCTAGGGTTTGAGAAGAAAAGGAGATCAAAAAGTGAAGAAGAAGGCCGCTGCTACAAATTGATATATGCGAAGCTCGCTCGAGCGAGGAAGTGGACGCTCGAGCGACCAGACACAAAAGAACCTCGCTCGAGCGAACAATGTGAAAGCTTTAGGTCTGCAACCCAGAAGCACGCTCGAGCGCAAGAGTTCTCGCTCGAGCGAAGGAACACAAAACATAGAGCTCGCTCGCTCGAGCGACAAAAGCCTCGCTTGAGCGAAGAATACCAACCTTCAAGTCCAAACTAGACGCACACGCACGCTCGAGCGCGAGACTTCTCGCTCAAGCCAAGAGACACATCAAAGAAAGCTCGCTCGAGCGCAAGAACCTTCGCTCGAGCGAAGATGCACAAACTCAAGGCTTGCTCGAGCGTAAAAAGCCTCGCTGCAGCGAAGATGCCAAATTCTGGACAGCAACCATTTGTTTCAAATTACACCCAACCTGTTTCAAACCTGCCCAACATGTCCTAAAACTCAAATGCAGGGAATTTAAGGACAGAAACAGAATATAAACAACAATAACCAACCATGGAACCCGAGTTCGGAATACAACATATGAAGGGGAAAATTGGGATCGTTATAACCTCCCCCCTTTAAAGAATTTCGTCCCCGAAATTAGATATATAATAAGTTTCAAAATTGTGATTTCTCAATCTCAATAAGATCATAATTCCACATTCATCATCTTGACCCATTACCGGTCATCCCATCTCTTTTCAAGAGAACAAATTACAATATAATTCAACATGCATTCCTTTGAAATTTCCACAAGTTCCAATACACATACCCCACAATTCCATAACATATTCAATGTTAATGATATATTTGCATTTCTACAACACATTCAACATATACAATGTTCTTAGAGTTTATCAACAAAACAAAATTCTCAACATATGCTTAAACATTAACAAACAAGTCTGGATATTTCTCTCGGACCTCCAATTCACATTCCCAAGTGGCTTCCTCAACTCCGTGATGTTTCCACAATACTTTGACCAAAGGAATAGTCTTTCCCCAAGACTTGGTCCCGTCTATCCAAGACCCGTACCGTCTCTCCTCATACGAGGCATCCTCATCAACCTCTAAGTCGATCTAATCCAATACATGCGACGGATCCAGCTCGTACTTCGAAGCATACTAACATGAAACACGTCATGCATTCCGGACAACTGCAGCGGCAAAGCTAAACGGTAGGCAACCTCTCCGATCCGCTTAGGATCTCAAAAGGGCCAATAAACCGAGGGGACAACTTCCCACTCTTCCCAAACCTCATCCAAACCCCGCCAGGTGATATTTTCAAAAAGACGTGATCACCACCTAAAATGCCAAAGGCGTCCTACGGTCAACATAGCTATTTTGGTGACTCTGTGTTGTAACTAACCTCTTACGGATAAGTTCAACTTTCTCCGTCGTCTCCCAACACAACTCCGAGCCCAACAAAGGTGCATCACCCACCTCGGCCCAACACACTGAGAGACCTACACGGTCGACCATACATGGCCTCAAACGGTGCCATACCAATACTCGATTGGAAACTGTTGTTATAGGCGAACTCCACCAAGGTAAATGCCTCTCCTACGACCATTAAAGTCAAGGACACAGCCTCGAAGCATGTCCTCAAGGATCTGAATATACGCTCAGACTGTCCGTCAGTCTGAGGATGGTAAGCCGTGCTAAAAGTCAACCTAGTGCCCAAGGCACTCTGTAAATCTCTACCACAACCTAGCAGTAAAACGCGGATCTCTATCTAAGACGATCGACATGGACCCCGTGCAACCTCACTATGTCCGAATATACAAGTCAGCATGATGATCTACCGAATCTCTCACGCGCATAAGAATAAAGTGTGCCGACTTAGTCAACCGGTCCACTACCACCCAAATGGCATCACTACCCGTTGAGTCCTCGGAAGACCCACGACAAAATATACATCATAACGTGCTCTCATTTCCACTCAGCTATAGGCAAGGGTTGTAACAAACCGCTGGCCTCTGATGCTCGGCCTTTCTTGCTGACAAGTAAGGCACTTCGACACAAACATTGCCACATCCTTCTTCATATCCCTCCACCAAAACTGACGACTTAGATCACGATGACATCTTAGTGCCTCCCAGGATGTACCGCAAGGCGTGAATGGTGAAACTCTCGGAGTACTTCCTCTCGGCAAGACTCCGCACAAACAAGCGGTCTTGGTACCTCACACTCAGGTCGAGATACACGGTCAAACCCTACTCTACCTTTCCACTAGAAATCTTCCCAGAGGGATTCTACCTCCAAGTCACCCCTCTGCGCTTCTAACACTCGATTCACAAGTGTAGGTTGTGCCACTATAGAAAACAAAGCCGAGACTCAACAGACTTCGCCCAGAAGCAAGTCGAACTTCGCCAAGAGCACCCAACATCTCCCATTCTCGGATAGCAATACAAGCTACATCACCAATGGACTTCCTACTAAGGGCGTCGAGCCACAACGTTGGCCTTTCCCGGATGATACAAACTCGAAGTCGTAATCCTCAATAAATTTCATCCACCTCCTCTACCTCAAGTTCAAGTCTTTCTGTGTGAACAAATATTAGACTTATGTCCAGAACACCTCGAATCTCTCACCATACAAATAGTTCCTCCAAATCTTCAAGGCAAAACATCACTAGTCATCTAACTCTAGGTCAAATCTAGATCAATCTCTTACATGTGTTTCAATCTGCCGCGAGCCATAGGCTACTACTTCTCCCCTCTTGCATCAACACACAACCCAAACCCTCGTGAGGCATCACAATATACAGCATAACCCAAACCTCTCTCCGGAATAATCAAGACTGGAGCGGTGGTAAGTCTAACTTTAAGCTCTTAGAACGACTTTTCACAAGTCTCACTCCCACAAACTTGACCCCCTTCCGCGTCAACCTAGTCAAAGGCGAAGCTAGCCTGGAGAAATCTTTCACAAACTGACGGTAATAACCGGCCAATCCCAGAAAACTGCGGATCTCAAAAACACTCTTAGGCTGTGCCCAATCTTGCACTGCCTCTATCTTGGATAAATCAACAGACACCCTTCCCCGGATATACATGGCCTAAGAACTTAACTCTCTTAACCAGAACTCACACTTCCCAAACTTAGCATATAGCTTATGGGCTCTAAGCAACTCAAGCACCACTCGCAAGTGTTCCTCGTGCTCCTCCTCGAAGGTGAATAAATCAGAATGTCGTCCACAAAGACGACCCAAAGCGATCCAAGAACTCCCGGAAGATCTCGGTCATCAAATCATAAACACTGCCGGTGCATTGGTGAGCCCAAAAGGCATCACCAGAAACTCATAATGGCCATACTGCGTACGGAATGCCGTCTTCGAGATATCTTCCTCCCTGACCCTCAACTATGGTAACCCGACCTCAAGTCTATCTTAGAGAAACAGCGGGATCCTTTCAACTGGTCAACAAATCATCTATACGGGGCATAGGTACTTATTCTTAACCGTAGCCCGGTTCATTTTTCGGTAATCAATACAAAGTCTCAAAGCCCCATCTTTCTTTTTAGCAAAAGGGCCGGTGCTCCCCACGGTGAAGTACTAGGGCAAATGAAGCCCTTATCTAGCAACTCTTGGAGTTGAATCTTCAACTCACTCAACTCGGCTGGGGCAAAACGATACGATGCCATGGAAATCGATGTTGTGCCAGGCACTAAGTCAATAGAGAACTTGATCTCTCGGTGAGGTGGTAAACTAACAAGATCTTCGGGAAAGACGTCCGAGTACTCAGACAAACCACTCTTGGCAACTCAGCCTGGTGTAGACACCCCATTTTTTCACAGTCCTCAAGACTTGGATGTGCTTGCAGGTACATCCAGCAACAAGTTTGATTGTTCGTCGAGCACTCGAATTTCGTAGCGGAATGTCACAGGTTTGAGCTTTCCAAACCCTGTTTCATTTTCTGCCCCATTTTTGGACCATGCTTTGGTCCCTCCCTAGTGCTTGTTTTAGTGCACTGCTGGCCATGATCAAGGACTGCCAGCCATGGTATCTTCCATGCCGGCCACAGATAGGCCTTGCCGGCCATCAATGAGGCACTGTCGAGCCACCATTATTTCAACAGATATATTTTAGATCTTTTGAGCCAGTTGGCTCACTGAGCCATCCTCCTACACGTGTATGGAGGGATGAAGGCAAGTTTCAAGCTTGTCAAGCAAGCTTTTGCTTGCATTGTTATATAAGGGGAGGCCCCTCTCCCTCTCCTGAGGTTCAGAAAAATTTAGAGAAAAAGTATCCCTCTCTCTCTAGAATTCTCACTCTCTCTCTCTATATATTTGTGCAACAGGGCCTTAAAGTGTGTTTCTTCACATTTTTGCAAAGGAACACCTAGTCAAACACCACTACCTGGAGCTGAGGTTCTGAAGGTTTGTTTGGAACTCAAAAGGCTGGTTTTGGCTCAGAGGAAGACCTGCCTTGCTGCTGTTCTTCAAGGGTGAGTATATTCCCCTTTTAAGCTTATTTTTTGCATACCATCTTAGCCACTTTTGCATGTTGTTTTGGGCCTGGTTGTCAACTACAAAAAGCTCTGATTTTAAGTGTTAAAAATGTTGGTTTGAGTCCTTGTTGGAGTTAGGGGTGGTCTACCCTCTTTCTTTGCTTATTTGTTAAGCTTTTAAGCTATCCTTTGAAGCTTTTGTATTAGCCTTGCATGGCCTTTCTACCACTGAAACTCAGAGGAATTTCAGTGGTGAAAAGTGGTTTTGAGGTCCAAAATGGGAGGGGGTGGTCCCTCTCCTCTTGTCTTGCTTGCTTGTGTTGTTGGCCTATCAAATGGGATGTGTTTCTACTCTTTTGTGACTTAGTTCAAGCATGTTTTTGGCTTTTTTTGACATGCTTAACCTCTGTTTTTGGGTGTTTGGGTCACTTCTTGACTTGCTTTTGGTACTTGTAGTGCAATCATGCTTGTTGGCCTAATATGCTTCATGCTTTAGTTCATCATTCTAGCATGTGCTAGCTTTGCTCCAGCACATTTTTGCCACTATTAACATGCTTGAGGTCAGTTTTAAGTGGTCTTGGTTATATATGCTTAGCTTGTATAGCTATGGTGTAGTTGGGCTTCACTAGCTTTGTGTTTGAGGTCCTAACATGCTTTGAATGTGATGATTGCATGCCTTAGCCTCATTTCTCACATGATTTCAGTGTATATAGCAATAGTCACACTCTCGCATATTTTCACTCTCTAAGTGCTTTTGAGTGTTGAGCCTTATGCTTGTTTGTGAACAATGCATGAACATGATTTTTCTTGCTTTTCATGCTACCATCTAGCACATTTTGGTCATTGTTTTGGCATGTTTGAGGTCTGTTTAGGGCTGGCTAGGCCATTTGAGCATTGTATTGCATGGTCCTAGTGTTGTATCCTTCACTAGTTTTAATTCTTAAGTCTCTTAACATGTTGTGCATGCGTTGTTTGCATGTTAGAGACTTGCATTTCATGCCACGATGAGCATGTTGTTTGCATTGCATCATGTTCAACCGAACGTTATGTTGAACACAAGGTGGATTGGCCCACTTCATACTTAAAGTGATGAAAGTGAGCCAATCCCCTTTGTCTCCATTGCCTTTGATCACTCATGATAAGGTCGTGGTCTTAGTGTCTTGTTTGTTGTGCATTCATCAAATTTGTGCAAGTTAGATCTTTGGCCATCATGCATTGCGATGCTTGATTGATGGTCTTGGATCCAATGATGCCTTCCCTGATGTTTTGAGGTGATATGGAGTGGCATAGTACGTACATACCTTGGGAGACCCTCCATTTTCCTCTAGTTTGTGCTCTGTTGCATAATGGTGGTGCAGCACACCAGTGGCCGGCAGGCCTTGCAGATGGCGCGTCACTGCTTCATCATTGGCCGGCAGTGCACATCATTGGCCGAGGTGGCCGGCAGAAGCTTCTCATGGCCGCAGGCCACTGGTGGATTCCCCAGAGTTAGTTTGGTAAGGTGGAGCAAAATTTCATAAAGACACCCTGCAAACAGAGCCTCTCAAAAGCAAACCGGAAGGCATTTCAAGCAGCAACCGAGAGCATGCATCCTTCATTGTTCAAGGCAAAGCTGAGGCAGCCTAGTTTACATTTTACATGTTTAGTTAGTTGTCATGTAATTAATTGTTAAATAAATTAAGTGTTGTAATAATTAGTAATCAGTTTGCTAGTTATTGTTTAATTTGTAATAATTAGTCTAATTAGTTTAATTAGATTAGTTGGTTAGCTTAGCTTAGATTAGCTTAGCGTATTTATTC
>JAPPVO010003121.1:0-27424 GCA_030407325.1 Camellia japonica
GGACTTACCTTGGGTGAAAATCATCATCGGAGAATGGTCTGAATAAGTACGAGGTAGATTTTGAACCAATCCTTCAAGGATAGTGGTTCTCCATTCAGTGTTACACATAGCTCGATCCAGTCTTACCATAGTATTGGCTCATCCTTGTCTGTTGTTTGTCTAGGTTAATCTTGGTCCTATACATCCCAAGTCCATTAGATTACAATTGTTCATTCTATCTATGAACTTCCTACTTCTTCTTTGATCTTGGCTCTAGCTTTGACTTTGAGTCCCAGATAAGCTTCTCTTCTCTGACTGAGTGGCAAAGTCATTAAAAGTCACCTGCTAATAGCCACGGCTCAGCCATGGTTTGAGAAAAAGTTTCCAAATCTTGCCAAAGTTCATTCCTCTCGCTGTTGTTGGGGCTGGTATAAACGGCAGAAAGAACCAAATCACGGTAATTTTGTCTAGAAATCCTAGTAGTTATTAACTGGGAGCTAGCCTCAGTGACTCTTACATTCACAGTACTAGGGTTCCAGATCATCCAGATTCCTCCACTCCTTCCAATAGGGTCCACAATGGGGAGGTTACTGAGGCATAGTGCATGTCCTGCCCTATTTCTATATGTCTCCATGGCTGGATCCTCATGTTTACTTCCTCTATCCACCAATCTGTGGTGACGAGGTGAAACATTTCTCTCCCTGGTGTAAGCATCATCATTACTCTGTGCTGAACCAGCCTGTGGTGCTCCACTGGATAATTCTCACCCTCCTCATTGTCCATTTTTGTCCGGTGGTTTCCTGGATCTAGATTGAGAACTATCTTCCCTAATTACGGTGGAAATGGAAGAAATGGTGTGAGTAGAGTCAGGTGGGTTGGTGGGGGTGATAGGTGATGGGTTATTGTGAGGGATGAGAGCTACTATATTAGAAGTGAGGTTGAGTAATGGTATAGCAATGTTAGTACTAACCTCAGAGCCATGGCTACGTGTGCTTTCCTCAGTCATTCCTTTCTTGCCCCATCTGATTTCTTCTCCATTCGTAATCTTAGCTTTTCCGGATTTGCTTTCACCTTTATCTGATGGACTCTCTCATTTTCCTCTGCTGTCATACAGGCCTTTAGTTTTTTCCTTGTATCTAAAGCCCTATTCTTGTTAGGTCAGGCTCATTGGTTCCTTATTCTTCTCTCCATGGGCCTTATGGACCGCAGAGTCATTTTCTTCGTCTTGCAGACTACTAAACCTGTTTCCTTGTTGTATAGTGTTACCCTTTTGGGCAAATTACAAACACCCCCTCGAGGTTTGGTGAAAATACAGATTCCCCCCTGAGGTTTGAGAAATTACATCCCGCCCCCTGAGGTTTATATTTCCATAACAAATTGCCCCCTGAGGTTTTTTATTTTCATACAGATTGCCCCCTAATTTGTTATGCAAATTTGACCCTCATGGGGAAATTTGTAATTTCTCAAACCTCAAGGGGGAATCTGTATTTTCACCAAACCTCGAGGGGAGTGTTTGTAATTTGCCCTTACCTTTTTGAGGCCTTGGGCCCTTTATATTTCTTTTTTGGTTAGTAACCTTCATCCATGGCCCATATCTGACTTGGCTTGGTTCACCCATTTCAGTATCACTGTTAAGACCCAGCCTAGTCTGGGCTTCATCTTCTTTACCCTGGTTTCCTTCTCTGCCAACATGATGCCACTGTTTATCTGCCTCCATTGTTGGGATTTCGGTGCATACATGCTTCACATGTCCTTCCCTGCCACAAGAGAAACAAACAGAGTGTAAATGTTCATATTCTATAATATAAGTATTCTTACCAATAGTGAATTGAGAGACGAGGGGCTTTTGTAGATCTACTTCAACACAGACTCTAGCATATTTCCTTCTAGATGCCACAAATGTGTTAATATCAACCTTCAATGGAACTCCTAGGACCTTGGCAATGTGATAGAGAACTTTCTCATTATAGTATTCTATGGATAAATTCGAAAATCGCACCCATAGAGCTGTGGTATCTTCTTCAGCCTCAATGGATTTAAAGTCTTGTTGCCATTTTCTTACCGTTACATAATGATTCATGACTATCCATGGCCCACCAGTATAGACTCTGGTATAGTCTCCAACCATGTCAAACTTAACGATAAAGAATCCATTCCCAATATTTAGGGCTTCAAAATCAACTTGAAGGCCCCAAACACAGGTCATTTTTGCCATGAACATCTTGTAACCAATTTTTTTCCCCAACAATTTGACAATCAAGCATTTCTTCCAAGGTTCCCTAATTTTTTGCAGAAGCGCTATTGGGATCTTAACCCTAGGAACTCCTCCTACTGCATCACCGGGAGCCTCTTCATCCTCTACGAGGTCATGTTCTGCTTCTTCTTTATCAGATGATATATCCTCCACATCGCAATCAAATTTTTTTTCATTCCCATTCTCATTAAATCTAGATCTGAAGAGTGCTTGCTTGAAGGATTTCGCTTGATCTGATTTGCCTTTGTTAGCATCATTCAGGTCACCACCATTTAACTTGGTGACTCATGTTTCAGACATTGAGACATCAATGGGAGCTGGGTGTAAGAAGCCCTTCAGTTGTGCTCCCTCTACCGATTAATGGTCATCCATAGTATCATCAACTGTCTCTGAGGTGCTTTTGATCTTCTTTGTGCTTCGAACAAGATGGTTTTCTTCCTCAGTTAAGCATCCATGGGCAAGTTTCACCTCACTAGCAGCCAGAGCTTTTGTAACGGTCATATTTTCTGTCTTGTAGTCCACGGTCTCTCAATGGCCCCACAGAATTGAGTTTCACAATCCAATTCCATTGAGGAATTTTTCTTTCAAAATTGTGTTATGAAGGTAAGAACATAGCCCATGTTAATATTGGGATTCAACCTAGACTCTCTAGAGTCTTCCACATGAATTTGTAAGATCCGGAAAGTTCTAGAGAAATTTAGAAGATTCTGGAATATTCTAGAAGAATTTGGAACATTGGAGAAGTTTGAAGAAATCTAGACAAATTTAGAAGGTTTTAGAAGATTATGGAGTATTCTAGAAAAATATAGAAAACTCCACTATGTGCTAATAGTTTATGGAATTCTAGAATATAGTGGAAAGATAAAAGGATGCTAGAATATTCTAGAAGGTCAATGATGGCCATTAGATCAAGTTAATCCTACCCATAAATTAAAGAGGTGGAAGACTATATAAAGGGAAGACCCTTATAAATACATAGAAATGAGATAAGAGTCATGTCGTAGGGAGTAGGGTGATGTGGTGAGAAATCTACCAACCTAAGTAGTGTTTGTAATTGAGTGATCAATCACTATAAGAGTGTGTTTGTAATTGAGTGATCAATCACTATAAAAGTGATATTATTGTGTAATTGTGTATAAGTATTTTGTGTATTTAAGTGTTGTCAATAAAAATTCTATTTTCAGATCTATTGTGTCAAACTCAACAATTAATTTACTAAATGCAAAATTTTTGTGACCTTTTAGTTCTACTTTAGTTTTATTAATTACACATGATATAATATATGGTTGCTTGCGAGAAAGAAGATTGCCCAATATGCTTAGAGCTTTTTAATTTCGAGAATGAGCTCAAATTTGTATATCCCCGTGGCTATAGCTTTCATGAAAGATGTTTTATAAAACTTGAAAATGCCAATTACAAGAACATGGCTACCTAGGGCTGATTTACCTATGCGCTAGGGGTAACATTTTAATTTATTTTTTTTACACATGTATATAAAGAAAATATTTTAAATAAAAAATTTATAAAAATAATATTTAAGATGAAATGTCAATAGTATTTTTTTTAATTATGAGAACATAGTGATTTTTTATTTTTATTTTTTATTGAAAATGAAAGGACCACGACAAGCTACATTATTATGTATGAAAAATATGTGAAAAAATCTTAATACAACGGTGATATTGACATGCAAATATATTTAATCTCATTATGCATTCACCGCCCCACTGTCTATGTGCATGAAGTATTCTCAATCCATGCCTACATCTTTGTGTGCACGAAGTGTTCTCAAGCCATGCTTATATCCATATCAACGTTGCTTGAGTAATCGAGGAAGGGTGTTGTCTCTACCATATAGCATGCCTACAAAAACTATAGCTTTTCGGAATTCTATTGATTTAGGAGATGCTGGGGACATTGAAGAGGTTGAGGCACCGAATGCTCCGAAACAGTTTCAAAATCAACAGTCACAATTGAGCAGGAAGAAGCTGGCTGACATCTCAGCAGCCTTGTTTGCTTCACTGGACAAAGATCAGTGGCCAAGGAAAGACATGCCTACATCTTTGTGTGCATGAACGCATTGCTCGAGTAATCGAGGAAGGGTGTTGTCTCTACCATAGATGTGACTCTGTTGTGACGTCAGCAATAGCCTTCGTCTATTAGTTCTTTCTTTAGATATTAGTTTCATAGTTTGCAAGAGTAGCCATTTACAGGATCAAATTAGCCATTTACAGGATCAAATTAGAGCTACATATTGTAGAATGTGTTTTGTCTGTACATCAGAGCTTGAGTCATTCAATAACATCTGACTCAACTTTTTACTGGGTATTATTGAGTGCCTATAAAGGTTATTATAGACACAATGACATGGCAATCATAAAATAGAATAAATGGTCTTTCATTTTATTAAAGAAGTCAATCCTTTTCCCAAAAACAAAAGCAAAAGAAGCCCGCAAAAAAATAAAATAAAAAATGTGAAGATTGTATAGATTGTCCTTATTGATTGCATTAACCTATGGGGTAATTACAATTCAGGTGTATGAGAAAAAAAAAATTTAACAAAATATGAGGAGTGCAACTCATTTTGTGATGGAGTGCAAATTCAAACGCAGTGAAGATGCAACTCTAAATTGTACCCATTCATATTTGTGTAAATTGTTTTTGTCTGTTGCACTGAACTATAATTTCCCCCAACTTTCTTCTGGTGGCTCGAAACAAAATAGGTTTGAAATGTCACTCGATTAATAATATGATCCTCATTGAATTCAGAGGCAAGACCTGCTTCTTTAAGATGTCTTGCTAAACAAATGCACAAGAGAAAGGAACAAAAAAATGGATAAGTACTAAACTTGAGATATGCAACAAATATATTTTTTTGGAAAATATCAAAAACATGGAGTAGGAAAAATAATTGCAAAGTAATGAAAGTACAAATTTTATTTGCACAATCCAATGCATGATGCACTAATACATCCATTACTATGCGATCATTTTTCCTACTCCCCATGTTTTAGATATTTCCCCTATATTTTTTTTCCTCTTTTTTACCATCTTAAATCCACTAAAATAAAACTGAGGCAGGCAATTCCCCCCCCCCCCCCCCTCTTTTGTATTTTTTTTCTTTTATTTACTCGCTCGGTCCAAAGAAAAAAGAACTGTAGTAACTTCCCTTCCCTCATCCCTCTATCACAAAGCCCCTCTCACATAAACGCATCTAGAAAGTGGGATTCTAGCCTAATTTGGGCTAAAATCTACAAAAAGATAAAATAAATTAAAATAACTAATAAGACAAAATGTCTTATCAAAACCCATAATCATTTCACTTTTTCTCTCACAAACATCACATCCAACTACAAAAAAATCTAATTATCCTTTCAAACACAAAAATTTTAACTTACTAAAATAGTCACAAATTAAAATAACCTACTAAAATAACAACTTCCCAAACACCCACATTGTATGAGTAGAGCGGTAACTAAAAACCAAAACAGAGGATGGATTCTCATGAGTTGGTATGGCTTTCAAACAAGGCAAGGGTTCGCACCATTGTTAGGGCAAAATCTGAATGAACAGACGACTGCTCCCCAATTAACATTCCCCTAATAAGTCTAGAAGCACATATTTGTGCATACATTGTAAATTACCTGTGCTAATCAGGACACCCTATTTCTAGGCTTGGAAGATAGTACGAACAAAATACAAAGAACAGAAAAAACCAAATAAAGATAGAGATGTAGTAAAATAAGATAAGATTGAAAAAATTTCCTTAACATTACACTTCTGTTTATATGTGTGTGCCCGAACCCGCTCATGCAAAAATTTCAGAAGAACATCTCTTAATCTATTCAGAATGATCTTTACAACCTCGCATTTCTTCTCTGAGAATGGAAACTAAAAATATTAAAAAAAAGTTCTCCGTGACTTCAATGGGGTTGACATCTGCCCCATACATAACTTATTTTGCACCAGAGATCAACTGCCGGAGGCCATTTACACTGAACAAATTGTAGGAGAGGAGCTTTCAGATGTAAAAAAGCATTATCTTCTCTCTCCTCAATGGACATAAATAGCAACAAAGTAAGCTAAATGCCTCCTTTTACCTTCAGTTATCTCGGAACCATGAAAACTTCACGGTTCAAATGCAAGGACTTTTACTAGTCCGTGAAAGGAGTTGCTCTAGAATTCAGGCCAGAGATTCAGCTACTATTTCCTTTTGATTGTCAAAGATCCGCTCCTTACGTGTCGCACTCCGTATGCTGCAGTGGAAGCTACTGTCGTTGAAGCCACCAACCAACTACACCAGCAGATAAAGTGCTGTGAGTTTACTGTGTTTTATTTCTTGAAATATATCAAACATAGAGAAGAGCTTCACCAAACAATAAAATCTACGAAATTTTTGAAAGAGAAAAATAGGCAGCTAAAGAAATGAACAATGTACCTCAGGTAAGTGATGTACGACTCAGTTTCTGGGGTTCCAAATTCTGGTTGAAGAAGAACTGCAGCAACCAAGACCAATTGGAAAACTGTATTAACCTGTCAAGAATTGCAGCTCTCAGTAAAAACCAGAAAGACAAACGCTATGAAGCACCGACACTTCAAAATGAGTTCCATGTTCCTCCAAGACACTTATGGGACATGGACTGTGTCAATTTATTTTAATTATTATTTTCTGTAAGACATTTTTTGGACAATTCATACCCACACTTGTCCTGTGCTTGGACAGGACACTTTGTGAGTTTCTTTTTAATAGATTTATAGGACTGGTTTGGGGAAAGTAAAATATATGAAAACAAATTTGGAGGAAAGTGAAAACAAATAAAAAAACACTCACATATATATTGATGCCTTTTATATCGCTCTGTCCTAAATTTATTATCATATACATAAACGCTATTTTATTTTTTCTTCCTTCTCTTTTTCACCCATCAAAAATTTCACTTAAGAGGAAATTCAAAGGCATGACATAGCTTGCCTTCAATTGTCAAAACACTAAATGAACTTTCTTAGCCAAAAACGACCAACTTTATTGCTACAACTCAAAAAATTAAGATATATTAGAATACAAGGGTTTTAGACCAAATTCAATAAAACCTCTTCCTTTTCTTGTAACCTACAATCCTTCCCTCGAGATTTTTCTTTCAAATAGCTTATAGGTCGTGCGACGTCTACCTTTTAAAGTTCTGGTTGTGTGTGCTTTCTCATTCTTGCCACAAACAACAACAAACAAACAAACAAACAAACAAACAAAAAGCCGTGCTTATGGGGGAGAAAATTAATAGGATGGTAAAACTTTGGTACAGAAATCCTAACAAGGTAAGTGAACAGTTCTATCTTATTTGAAATGCTCCATTAACAAAGCTTGAATAATCTAGTTGAAGAACACAAAGCTTACCTTGCTAATAAACAGAGGCTCAACCTTCAGCGGACGGGTCCCATCAATATTGAAGAAGTCGAACCAACTTTTCCACTGAGACAAAAAGATTTAGTTCGAAAATATGTAATCCAATCAAAGTTCAACACAACTATACTAGGCCAGGGTAGGTAAACTCACCTCCCAATCCAACTGCTAGCTCTTTTATATACTGCCCCCAATGAGGGCAACATCTCGCAGCACAACAAGTCCAACGAGTCCAGCTTCAAAACCCAAAAGCTTTATAAGAACAGTGTGCCAAAGACTAATACGATATAGTACTCGTGTGTGTGTGTGTGTGTGTGTGTGTGTGTGTGTGTGTGTACATATTTACACCCTAAGCTATAATTAGTCCAACTCAGGCCCTATCCTTGAAAGCACAAGCTAACTTGATTTAATCAGGCCTCCGCCATAATTTATGAGACTAAGAGAGGGATAACTGCACAGAGAAAAAGCCTTTGCCCTTACAGAAATAACAAGCCATTTACTCTTTCCTTATATGGCATACTCATTACTCAAATGTTAAGAATACCACTAACAACAAAGAAATACCATTTCTACTTACGGTGTAGAAGACCCATATCAACCATTGCTAAAGCAACACATCCAATCAGGACCTGTATTAAAGGGTTCGAAAAAAACTATTAGACAAATTCAACCACCAAGTAGGTTCATATGAACCACAAAACAGCCCACAATCACAAAACTCAAATTGGGACATTGGCCAGTCCCATGTGACACGAGCTTCAAGGAAGAAAAGACACATATATATAGAAAAGTTGATGAGGGATTTTCTTTGGGAAGGGAAGGATGAGGGGAAAAATGATCATCTGGTGAATTGGGAGTTAGTGTCGTTACCTAAGGAGAAGGGGGGTTTGGCTATCGGTAATATTGTGGCTAGGAACATGACTCTTCTTGGCAAATGGTTATGGAGATTTCCCCTTGAGGTTGATTCATTATGGCACTCGGTTATAAGAAGCAAATATGGGACTCATGACAATGGTAGGGATTCACGGGTAGTTTTGAGGGGTAACTGTCGTGCTCCTTGGAAGTCTATTTCTCAAATTCTCACATGTTGGTCTCGTCATCTTTCTGTTCGGGTGGGCAATGGGAAATTTGTTCGTTTGGATAGGTCAGTCTTCTTTTGCTGTTGATTTCCCACATCTATATAGAGTGGCTCGCTCTCATAATTCTTCGATTGCGTCCATGGCTTGCTTACTTTTGGCTCCAATTTCCTGGAATTTTGATTTTTCTAGGAATCTTAATGATAGGGAGGCTTCTCAGTTGACTTCTTTATTGGACAGAATTAATCATTTTTCTTTATCTCCTTTGTTGGAGGACAAGTGGATTTGGGCTCTCTATTCGTTCGGAATATTTTCTTGTAAGTCTTTTTTTTGAAAACATTATTGATACTCCTCATGTTCCTCAGTTTCCTTTTTGCAAAAGAGTTTGGAAGGCTTGTGTTCCCCTAAAAGTAAAGGTGTTCATGTGGGCCTTGGTTCATGGAGGCATTTTGACAAATGATACATTGCAAAAAAGGAGACCCAATCATTTTCTAAATCCTCAATGGTGCATTCTGTATTTTAAAAATGGAGAATCCACGGATCATTTATTCTTGCATTGTCCAATAGCGTTAAATTTGTGGCATAAATTGTTTTCTTTTGGAAAGGTGGCGTGGGTAGCCCCAGAAAGGTGTACGCATATGCTCCTAGTGGATTTTCGCAGTTTTGGAAGATCAAAGAGAGCCAAAATGCTTTGGTCTTGTGCCGTCTTGGCAACTTTTTGGGTTCTATGGAGGGAGAGAAATGCAAGGTTGTTTGATGAAAAGTTTCGGGAAGTGGGTTGTTTGTGGGAAAATGTTTATTTAACTTCTTTTTGGGTTTCGAGGAACTCTTTATTTAGGGGAGTTCCTCTTTTTTTGATAGCTAGAGATTGGTTGGCGGTTTGTGATATGTAGGATTTTGCCCGTGTTTAGACTGTTTGGGGTTTTCAATTTTGTTTTTGTTTTTATCTTTGTCCTTTTGTAAGAGGATGCCTCATCCTCATTTCCTTTTCTTATTTATCAATAAAGCTTTTGTTGTTGATCAAAAAAAAAAAAAAAAAAAAAAGACACATATATTACCTTGTCAGCAAGAGGGTCAAGATAAGAACCAATAACAGAATTGATTCCCATCTTCCTAGCCACGTATCCATCAAGCTACAAGATGAACAAGGATAGAGAAAAATAAGAGTTCGCTCTCATACACTCCATAGTGGTATTGATAATATGAAAAACTAATACAGTATTCATACCCAGTCAGTTGCTCCAGAGATAGCCAGCCCCACAAATGCAGGGATATACATTTCGTGTAAGATCATCCTGCAAAAATGTAGTCCAGTTTCATAGAAATTCAGTGCAACCCAATCAAGCATTCGTTGAGTGACAGGAAATCAATATTCAAGTAAAAAGATGGTTTTCGCCTAAAACTTTAAGTGAAAAGTAAAAGGTGATGCAAAATTTCAGGCATGCATTCAATTTTCCAAGATCAGCCAATCACAAAAAGAAAATAACTGTATTATGTTACTTTGAAGTTCCAAGTTAAAAAAACCGAGAAAAGTCCAATGTAAACCAATGCCAAAGCATACACAAACCAAGGATCGATACAACTTGCATGAAATTGAGAACAGGTTAAGGGATAACAATACCCAATTATGGAAGGCCAATCAAATCAATCATGAAAACAATATAGTCTCTGCTATACAGCTTTCCTTTCAAAAAGCCTACACTTTAACAACTCCAAACATAGACGGAATGACTTTATTGGTTGCAATAAAATCACCTTTTGATTAACTAACACCAACAATCCTATTTAATTTCTCGCTTGCAACTTCATTCAAATAAAACATATCTATCTCATGGCAATAGACCATCTCCTTCCTATAAGAGATTTTAGTCCTTCACAATTTACAAGATGCACATCAAATGTGTACCTACACTACATAGAAAACAGCTTCACAAAATTAAAAAGCCCAGATCTCCACACTGAATAGCAAAGAAACATAAAGCCACAGATTTGGTGTCCAACTAATCCATGGGTTATATTTCCCCCATTCCAACTAGTGCAGCAGGTAGCAAAAAAGTTTTGTTTTTTGTTTTTTGTTTTTGTTTTTGTTTTTTTTTTTTTTTTTCTCTCTCTCCCCACTAATCATCTTCCACTTTTGTTTAAAATCAACATTAACACCACTCATCCATCAACATCCCTGGATAATGAACCTTAATATTCTTTGAATTGCATTGTTCCATAAGGAATTTTTTTTCCTCTCTCTGAGTTTCTGTTTACATAGATGTTCCAAAACCTGTATTGTATATAACTTCACTTATACATTTTGCTAAGCAATTCATATTGACCTAAAAACATTTTTTTTTTTTTGTAACAAGAATTAATGCATTATACTATTGCAAAGTTAAGGTAAAGATTAATCAAGCTCTCTGAGACCATCTCCAATTTTTCATCTAATTTGATTCCAAATTTGAGTAAAAGTTTGATTTCTCCAATCCTTTCATCAAATTTTCATCAAAATCTCCAAAATGCTTCATCTTTTTAAATTGTCATCAAATTCAAATTTGATGGAAAAAAAAGTCAAATTTAAATTTTATGAAAGAAAAGATAAATGATTGGAAATGCTCTAACATGTCATTACATTATAAACTCGCATCATTATATTGAAAACAATACATTATTCAAAGTAAAGAAAAGAAAAGTACCATCCGAGAAACGGGCCAGAGACCAATCGACTCATCGAGATCAAGTTCGGCAAATTCACGAAACTCTCCACAAATCCACCGACCTCGCTATCACTCGATCCCTTCGTACCAGTCAAATTCAACAACTTGGGGACCGAAGAAACCGATTCGAGCCCGAAATTGATCGGAAAACTGGGCCGCCTGAGCAAATTGAAGGCGTGGACTCTGGGGAGCAAAACGAGATCGGATTGGACGTAGAGAGGAGTGGAGGACTGAGAGAGCATCCATGGAGGAGAAGAGAGGAAGAGAGGGCCGTGGAAGGGGATGATGGAATTGGAGAGAGGAGAGAGAAAGCGAGAGCGAGAAGGATGAGAGAGAAAGTGAGAGGGAGATGGGGATGGGAATAACGGTGTGGGAGATGGTAAGGCGAGAGTGAGGAAGATTCTGGAGAGCTTGGTCTTAGGGTTTTGGGAAATTAGGGTTCTCAGAGATCTGTACACCGCCATTAACGACGCATTTTATTTATTTATTTATTTTGCTTCGAAAAATGTTTTTGAAGAGAAGACGGAGGAGACTATTTGATGGGGTTTTAGAATGACGTAAGGGGTGACACGTGCCGATGTTTCAACACGTGTCAAGAGTGCTGCTGACTTGATTTTTTTGGTAGGCCTATTGGGTGGAGTCCGGATCCTCAGTTGTCCATTCATGCGGTTGTTCCTGCGGCACTCCCAAAACGATGTCGTTTTGGGAAAAATTTTAATTTTAAAGAAAAAAAACAAAACAAAAGCACAGAATCAGAATCAGAGAGAAAGAGGAAAAGAAGAAAGCGGAGGAAGAAAGAGGAGAAGAGAGAGGAAACGGAGAAGAACGAAAAAGCACAGATTTCTTGGGTTTATATCAGGGGTAAACTACCAATAGGTCCTACTTTGGAGACTTATTACCCAATAGGTCCTACTTTGGAGACTTATTACCCATTAAGTCCTATTGATAAATTTATTAAGTGATAAAGATAAATTTATCAGTCTTTTATTTTTATGAATAAATTTATAGTGATAAATTTATCAGTTTCTTTGTTTTTATGAATAAATTTTTAGTGATAAATTTATCACTCTCTTATTTTTATAGTGTTAAATTTATTAGTTAGGACATGTAGGTAAATAAGTCTAGTTAATAGGACTAATTGGTAAGTACCCCTTATATCAGTTTTAGTGAAGCTCATTTATGTTGATTGGGTTTGTAGATCTCATTTATATTAGTTCTTGGGTTATTTTTTATATTCTTTGTATTTTTGCTTCTTTCTCTCCATTTTTTTTTTCCTTTTTTTCTGGGTCTGTATTTTTTTTTTAAGTTATTGTTGTTGATCTTTCTCTTTGATTCTCGCAGATGGTTTATTTTTTTGTATTCTTTGTGTTTTTGCTTCTTTCTCTCTCTCCATTTTTTTTTTTCTTTTTTCTAGGTGTACAATTTTTTTTTTAAGTTATTGTTGTTGATCTTTCTCTCTAATTCTCACAGATGGTTTATTTTTTGTATTCTTTGTGTTTTTGCTTCTTTCTCTCTCTCTCCCTCCGTTTTTTTTTTTTTTCTTTTTTTCTGGGTCTGCAATTTTTTTTTTTAGTTATTGTTGTTAATGATGATTATGAAATTATTCTTTATGTTCTTCGGAAAAATGGCCATTTTGGATGATGACCATGGCCATTTTGGATTGTTCTGAAATTTGAATATAAATGGTGAAAGAAAATGGAGATTTGTCATCAAGAAAGAAATAGAAATCCAAATGCCCATTATCGATTCATACTTAAACCTCAACAAGAAAGCAAACAGGAAGATAAAGGTTTACCAATAACAAAACCATTGTATTCAATAATGGAATCATCTGGGTTTGATAGTTTTTTTTTTAGACATCTTCTTCTAACTCTCTGGTTTGGTTTGCAGATCCCCTTCTTCCCCTCTCTGGTTTGCTTTGCTTTTGTTCTGGATTTTTTTTTTTTTTAAATTGAAATTGCCCCCAAAACGATGTCGTTTTGGGGGTGTCGCAGGGACAACCGCAGGAAGGGGCGGCCGAGGATCCGGACTCCTATTGGGTGAGTCTAGATCGTCTGCCATGTTTCCTGCAGTGGTTTCTAATGTGGTCCAAAATGGCGTCATTTTGTCTCTTTTTTTTTTTTTTTTTTGCCCTTTTTCTTGTCTCTCTCAGTTGCGAACCCTAACCCACCCAAGAGCAAGAACAGAGAGACGTTTGTCGAGGACGATGGCGGCGAGACGAAGTGAGATCAACGGCGATTCTTATCCCACACTCACATATCTCACTCCAATTCCAACTCCTACTCCTACTCCTACTCCAAGATCCCTAAATCTCCAATCCTCCATAGACGGGAAGAACAAAGCACCAGGAAACCAGTAAACCAATCAAGCCACCGCCTCCACCATTTTCAATTGGATTCTTCAGTGGTAAGTTTGTTTTTTGTTTTGATTCATTCCAACATTCATTCCCAGGCTTGATATTTGTTTTTGATTCATTCACTTCACTCCACCCCTCACATTTTTGTTTGATTTCCTTTTTTTTTTTTTTTTTTAAATGGGATTTCGTTTACAATGGAGGTTGATTACAATTTTAGTTATGATTTTCTTAAAAAATTAGGTTTTGTTATGATTTTCCTTTTAAAAAAAGTAGGTTCTATTTTGATTCATTTAAAAAAAAAAGAAAAAGATTTTGTGATCATCAATTAATTGTAAGGGATGTAGGTATGTATGAGATTCAACTCTGAATGATCCTCAAAGCTTTGCTATTTTTATCTAATTCTGTTGTTAATTCTATTCTAATTTCCCAACTTCTTTTTTTGTTGCAAACCAACTGTTTGATAAATGTCTTGAGAGATTACAATAACTATCATACCATTGATTACTATCAGTGAGGTGAAAAATAAAAAAATAAAAAAATCTCAAATGTCTTCATATGGAAAGTGGGAAATATGATTTTCAAATAATTTGAGAACCATGATTTGTTGATAATTTGATGTAGGTAATGAAAAAAATGAATTGGCTAAACAAAACATTGGTTCAAAATTACTTATGTGGATTGTGATCAATGGGAAATTACTTACAAACTGCATGAGAGTGTCTAGGGGACTCCCTAACAACTCTACCTACTCCATTGGTACAAAGTGTGAAGATTTGGATCACTTGTTTAGAGGATCTATTAAAGCTAGAGATATATAGGCAGCTATTTTTGAAAGGAAGTGGTACTCTTGTTCTTTAGGTGAGCCTTTGAGGGATTGGATCAAGAGTAACTCCAAGAAAAATCATCCTTGAATCATCGACTGTCTTGGTTTGTTGTGTTTATTACATCTCTTTGGACCATTTGGAAAAACCGTAACAAAATGATTTTTGAGAACAAAACCACAAACATAGTGTTAAAATCATTTTTGATTACTTTGATGAAATCCTTCAAGTTTTCAGAATGAGTATCACTTCTTCTAAAAAGTATTACTACTTTGATGAAATCCAATCTAACTATGTGGTCTTGTTCCATTGTAGGAATAATCAAGCTTAATACGGATGGGAGTATCAAAGGGAACTCTGCCCATGGTAGCTTCGAAGGGTTGTTTTGTGATGAAAAGGGAGCTTGGGTCAATGGTTACTATGGAAGATTGGAGAATCGCAAAAGCTTGGAAGCGGAACTTTGGGTTATGTATATGGGACTCACCATAATTCTTCAAAGAGGCATGCACAAAGTTGTATAAACAGATGCGGAGTAGATCGTCCAACTCATAGAAGATGGTCCCAATGAGAAATGCCATTTCAAAGGACTGGTAGTAGATGCTCGAATCATTTTCAGGGGCTGTGAATGCAATAATTTCAAGGGATTTAAAAGACTTGCTCTTTTTTTTTTTTCTTTTTTTGTGGGTTACATTTTGTTTCGTTTGATACTTTATGATGTAATTTAGTGTAATGGTTGCAGCAGGGCCGGCCCTAGGCATTGGCCAACCAGGCCATGGCTTAAGGCCCCGCAAAATAGACCCAGAAAAGGGGCCCCTCCTATTATGGTTTAGTATAATATATTAGGTATGTTTTAAGTTCAAAAAAAATTAAAGAAGGCCCAAACTAGTGAAAAATAGTACAATTTTTAGTGAAGGGTGAAATTTTTTGTTGTATTTTTTTAGTAGTATTATATGCATCAATTAGTATATTAATATATATTATGATATTATTATTGATCTCATTAATTAATATACCAATTGATGCAATAGTATTATTCTTTTTTCATTGAAAAAGTTACAATACATCCTATATATTTTATAATCATATTTGTCTATATCTATTAGTTTATATATATTTTTTCTTTTATTTTAACGCCATGTTTGTTTGGCAGATTATGAGTACAGTGAAATTAAATGAGGAGATTATTAATATGGAATTAGAGATGTAAGATAAGGTGTGCTTATTTGACGAGTAGTGTAGTGATATTAGTTAGTTGGATTAAATTTATAAAATTACGTAAAAATCCTTATTGCATAAAAAAATATATTTTATTGTGTTCGATTAATAGAGAGCAAAATAGACATTTTACTTCAATCCAAGGGAATTAAATTAGCAATCCCACCCCTTGCCAGGGAATGCTAATCCAAGATTGATAGTGCCATATGACTCATAATCCCTGACATATAACACAACTAACTTAAAATAAATTGATCCATTAAAAAATTAAAAGACTCATTCAAAAAAATTAACATTGTCACCCATTGAAAATAGACCCAAAAAAAGGGTCCCCTCCTATTATAGTTTATTGTAATATATTAGGTATTTAAATCGAAAAAAAATTAAGGAAAGCCCAAACTAATTTAAAATAAATTGACTCATTAAAAAATTGAAAGGTCCATTTAAAATAATTAACATTGTTATTCATTGAAAATGATTTTGCAAAAAAACTAGATTATTCAAGTATGATTGATTTATTTGCTTCTAAAAATGCAAGAAGAGCGACAATAAAGCGACACTTGTTAGTTGTTGTAATATAATACTAAGTATTTTTTGTGATTTTGACACAAATCTTTAGTCTTTTACCTTCATTTTTTTTTCATTCAATGAAAAAAAAAATATGAAGGGCCCCAAAAATTTATTAGTTGATTATCGGCTTTAGGCCCCAGAAATCTCAGGGCCGAGCTTGGCTTGTACCACTGGGTTGCAGTGGTACATTTCATACTTGAGAATACAAATAAAGATGATTGCAATTGTGTTGGTATATGATTAATAATATATTTGGTACTGCCTAATAATACGTTTTATTTCATTTAAATTTTCTTTTTTGTTTCCTTTATGTTTCCAGCCCTTGCCCACTACAATCCAAGCAATAAACTTGATTTGTAAATAAAATAGTGCAGATTTTTTTAAGAGAATAAAAATTAAAAAAGAAAAAGGAAATAAAAAGATCATCCAAATAAAAAATTCATTGGAGGAAAGGACCAATTAGCCAGAAGGTAACATAACAATTAACATATACAACAGGAAACTAGACCAAAAATAGCACTACCTAAACATTAATTCTAACAAACCAAAAATTAATTAGCTCAATTGAATTCCCCTCCATCAATACTTAGGCCAAGTTTGGGAAGTTGTCAAAAAATCAAAAAAATTACTCAAAAAGTTAAAAAGTTATCACTATTCACCAAAAGTCAAAAATTACAGCTGCACAACTCCCAATCTTAATTTTTCCCTACACATTAATTTATATAATTTTTTAATACACATTTTTTCATAAAAAGTCAAAAAGTTAACCCAAACAACCCTATTTTTTTCCTCAACTTTTTAGTCCAAAAAGACAAAAAAATGCACTTATTTAGGACACCCCAAACAACCCCTTAGTAGCCAATCTAATAGTTTCAAGCATCAAGCATCATCTTTTTCTTGCAACTGGTCACAAGTTAATAGCATCGGCCCAAACCACCACCTAAATTGTTGACTTGTCTCCAAACCTCCAATTATATCACTAGTGTTTAAATTAATAACCTGACAAATAACAAATAAAAATGAAGTTAACAAGGATCAATTTAAGCATAATAGTCTATTTACTGAAAACCAATAAAGTCAAAACGGAAATTTTAGTTTGCAACAAAATTCTTCAAGATAATTGTATATTAAGATTATCTCTCAAGACATTTATCAAATAGTTGATTTGCAACAAAAAGAGAAGTTGGGAAATTAGAATAAAATTAACAACATAATTAGATAAAAGTAGCAAAACTTTGAGGATCATTTAGAGTTGAATCTCATGCATACCTACATCCGTTGCTCACAATTGATTGATGATCACATAATCTTTTCTTTTTTTTTTAAAGTGAATCAAAACAGAACCTACTTTTTTAAAAAAAAGGATAATCATAACAAAACCCAATTTTTTTAGAAATCATAACTAAAATTGTAATCAACCTCCATTGTAAAGGAAATCCCATTTTTTTTTAAAAAAAAAAAAAGGAAATCAAACAAAAATGTGAGTGGTGAGGGTGAAGTGAATGTATCAAAACAAATATCAAGCCTGGGAATGAATGCTGGAATGATTCAAAACAAAAGACAAACTTACCAGTGAAGAATCCAATTGAAAATGGTGGAGGCGGTGGCGACAGCTTGATTGGTTTGCTGGTGCTTTGTTCTTCCCTTCGATCGTCTATGGTGGATTGGAGATTTAGGGATCATGGAGTTAGAGTTGGAGTTGGAGTGAGATATGTGAGTGTGGGGTAAGAATTGCCGCCGATCTCACTTCACCTCGCCGCCATCGTCCTCCTCAAACATCTCTCTATTCTTGCTCTTGGTTGGGTTAGGTATCTCAACTGAGAGAGACAAAAGGGAGGGAAAAAAAACAAACAAAAACAAAAAAAAAAAGGGCCAAAACGACATCGTTTTGGGCCACTGCAGGAACCATTGCAAGAAACCATGGCAGAGGATCCAGACTCTTGTTGGGTGTCTAACATTACTATTTTCAAAAAAAAAATAAATTATTTGGATAATTATAAAAATATTTGAGAGTTCTAAAGGAGTTCTAATGGGTGGGATTCACCCATTAATTTGATGTTTTGGATTTTTTTTTTTTTTTTTTTTTAATCTTACCATCTCATTAAAGTCCTTGTTAAAGTTCCAAATTTAGAGTTATATATCATTTCTTGGATAATTATATGAACCTCTCTAAATTTTTTAACCTTGTTTAATAGATTTCGAATAAATTTCAACAATATAAATTATGAAAAACGGATCTAGAGAATAAAATTATGAAATTTTAAAATTTTTAATTAAAAAGTATAATTATCGCCAAGTTATTTATGTGCATATAACATTTAATAACATAAGTAGGTATTTCAATCAAGTAGTGATACTTTAGTGGGTTAACAAAAAAATTGTAATACTCAATCTAGTAAGGGTTAGGTTTATCTCATATTGAAATCTCAATATGATAGAACTTGAGGGGTTTATAAAGCGCAACATAGGTCTCGTTTTGATGATTCGAACCATTCATTTTGTAGAGCTCGCAATGTATATTATTCATTAAAAAATTTAGAGCGATCCGATAATCATAACATTTTTATTTTAGAGAAAATTTCATTTTTACCCTATACTTTGCCTTGATTTTCAATTGCACCCCCAGATTTCAAATAATTTCAATTTTACCTCCCCAAAATTTTTAAAATCGTATCAATTTTGCCCCTGCTGTCACATTTGAAACGAAAAAAGTTAAAAAAATTACATTTTGGCCCAAAGTTTCAAAAAAAAGAAGCAGACTCACCCTCTTCTACCAGCAAACCACCACCACCAACCACTATTTCAAGTCGTTCTATCTCCTTCGTCATAACTCTGTTTTGCCTTATTTTTATTTCATTGGATTCTTCTTACGGCTTAGTTTTCATATCACCTCTCACACGTCTCATTCTTCTTCTTTTTACATGTCGTCGAAGTTTCGAAAGTTGATAAAAAAAAAATAAGACTTTCTTCCTGTTTTCAACTTTTCTTCGAGCCATATTTTGCACTTCATATCCTTCTCGATTCTTAACAGTTCTACTTTATTCTTTTGTCATTCCCTTCACCTCACTTCTTACTTCGTCCTATAATACCTCGCTTTCTCACTATAATAATTTTGGTTTAGACCCGACCCATTTTCTTGTTTTTAGATCCAAGAACTCATGTACTTAGCTATTGTTCATCTCATTTCCATCTTGTTGCTTGTTAAGTTTGGCTATTGGGAGTTTTGGTTGCGTTTGAAACAAGTTGGGAAGTTAGTTTTTCAATAAGTTGTTGCCTAGAGTTTTGCCTGTTCACTCGAGCGGTCGAGTGGTCTTTTACAGTCTGCAGAACTATTGGAAGTTTGATATCTTCGTTCGATCTATCTTCTTGCACTAAAACGGTCTTTTGCAAGTCTAAACTTCTGGGAGGGTGTCATTGTGCGCTCGAGAGGTGGTTTTGGTTACTCGAGCTGTCTGCGTATATATCAGTCTGAGAAAAGGCCATTTTGAGTCACTTTTTCATCTCATTTTCTCTCTAAACATTTCAAAACCCTAAATTCACACACACACTCTCTATCTCTCTAAGTTCTTACCTTCTAGCTCTAAATACCCTCAATCTTTTGACTTGTTCACCCTAGTCCTTTGGAGTAAAAGATTGAGCACATCAAGGGCTTCGTTCCAATCGAAGAAGTTAGTGTTTTTGGCTCCGTCAAGTTCTACCCCTTGTTTCCTTTTTGTCTTCTACTTTGAGATAGGGATTTCTTTGACTTTTAATATGGTTTTTAGCTTAATTATTTGCTCTTTGAAAGGTTCAATGGTTTGGGGATTTTTGGAAAAACTTAGGGTTTGAGTTTGAAATCAAAAGAAGGATTTTCTAAATGGATTCTTGAGAATGGTTGTTGTCACGACCCAAACCCGTCCCTATAGGTTTAGCTTCATAACCAGCCAGTAATCCTGGGATTACCAAAGGCCTTAGAACAGATTAATACATAATAAGAAGCTGCGGAAGTAAATATAAAACATAGCTAGTCCATAGAGCTGTACAGATATACATGGGACAGAAATTTAAAACTTTATCTACACACATACGTGACGTCATATTAACAAAGTCTTGCGTCACCATCATATGTACACATAGTCAAACTGAGACTTAGCTCGAGGAACGGTCATACAAAAACTTGTTCAGACCAAATAAAGAAAGTAGAAAACTTATACATAATTTACAAACTCGACCGTCAAACTTCTCGAGAACCTCATCGGAAGGCACAATAGTTGGACGACACAAAACAGAACTTCAGGTTACGATTACTGAGCCTGGTCACGCACCTGATCACCTACATACATAAATAATACAGAGTGAACGAGAACCCAATGAATAATAATAGAGTAAAGGGATTTAACTGAATGACATCCAATATCAGATTTGGAAAACAGATTCATAATTATCTCAGAAATAGAAGCAGGTCTATATTCACATTCTTATTCGAATCATATACAGAAGTTAGAGTTCATGCTTAATCATACATAGTATATCCATTAACGTTAATAGAACAGATATAGAATAGATATAGAACAGATGAAGAACAGATGATGGTTATGAGTAACCAGTTCTATAAAGGAACCTTCGGATCCGGGTACAGAGAATAGATATGCTGAGCTCTATGATGAAGCCTCCGGTACAGGTAACAAGTAACAGATAACAGATATACTAAGTTCTATGATGGAACCTCCGATACCGAGCAACAGTTAACAGATATGCTAATGATGCCACGAATACTTGTCAGAAATTAGAAAATCATTCATTGTACAGAACATAACATTTCAGAAAACATATCTTATTTCATCATACAGTAAATAAATAAAGTTGAACATAGCTTTACTAAGTTATTACTCACAGATGGCTCCGGTAGCAGATCAGATAAGACAGACAGATCCGATAGCTTATGGCACATGACTTGCACAAACAGATAATGGATACACACTGAAACACGCACTCGGAAAATACTTAACTCATTACGTTTCGTTCTTAGTGTGTTTCTAAGTCTTATCATCATTATTATGTCTTAATTAGGGCTTAGGAATACCTAGGATACAATGAGGATGCTGAGGTGTGCTTTGGAACACTTAGCCAAATTTTCAAAAACAGGGCAGTCCTCTCGAGCGCAACATCTATCGCTCGAGCGGTCTGCAAAGTCTGCAAAAGTACTGGTTGCATGATTTTTCCGCTCGACAGACCCTCGAGCCAAAGACTGAGTAAACAGGGTCCTCGCTCGAGCGCAACTTTGGTCGCTTGAGGGGTCTGCAAAGTTCTGTAGAACTTCTGGGAGTATGAGTTTTACACTCGAGCTTAGACTTCTTCATTCGAGCAGAAATACAAAACAAAGGGTGGTCACTCGAGTGCAACTTCTATCGCTCGAGCAATGATATAGAATTCTGAAATTTCCCTATTACACTTCCAGCTTCAAAACTCAACTTTAAGGCAACAAAACATGTTCTTTTGGGCCAAAACTTAAGAAAACACTTGTAAACTCATAGAACTTCATGATTTGAAAGCTATTTCGCAAAATCAAGCCCAAAGGCTTTGCCAATTATACCAAAATCAAACTTGAAACTTTCAAAACATAACATGCATAAATTGTTATGAACTCAAACCTTTCAAAACATGATCAATTGAGGTGAAATGATGAGAAATGTTATGAATTCTTAAAACCAAGCTAGAATTACCACATGCATGAGAGAAATCCTTTGAAAACAACTTCAAAACTCCATAAAATGCACATACATGCATGGTTAACTCTTCTTTCGTACTTCCTTAGTTCAATTCATGCATCTCATAGCTTAATTCCCTTGAATTCATGCATTAACCAACTAAATTACAACACTAGAGGCTTGAATTCTTACCTTAGATACTTAATTGAGCTCTAGTTGGCTAATTGTTTGAGTTTCCAAGTCAAATCCTTCAAGTCTCTACAATATTCAAGTTTTGAACTCAATTTTCCTAAGTCTCTCTCTCTCTCTCTCTCTCTCTCACGTTTTGAGGCTCAAAAAGATGAAGATGAGATGAGTCTAAAGTGTTATATAAGCCTTTTATAGGCTTGATTAGGGAGCTTAATTAAACTTAGTTAAAGTTAATCAAGTGGCATTATTTTATTCTAATTAATTTGTTCCAAATCGAATTTTAATTGAACCTACCATAAAATTCTAAAAATTCCAAATAACACATAACCCAAGTCAATTTCGTGATTAGATGCCGATAAGGCCTTCAATTCGCAGAACAGAATCAGGGTATCTTTTCATATCTTTCTCAATTTCCCAAGTTGCATATGTCCCCCGTGGTTTTTCCCGTCAACTTTCACTAGTGGAATTTCTTTGTTTCTTAGCCTTTTGATCATTCGATTGACAATCTGAATTGGTCGCTTTTCATATGTATAGTCATCCTTCAAAACCACATGAGTTGGTTCAATAACATGATGTGGATCCCGTAAATATTCCCGAAGCATAAAAATATAAAACACATTATGCATTTGCTCTATGACTGGCGGTAAGGCTACTCGATACATCACCAGATTGATTTTCTCAAGAATTTCATATGACCCAATGTATCTTGGTGCCAACTTGCCCTTCACCCCAAATCATGTCTGACCTTTCATTGGAGTCACTTTTATAAACACATGGTCTCCAACCTCATATTCTCTGTCTTGCCTTTAGATATCTGCATAACTCTTTTGCCGACTCTATATGGTTTTCAAACGTTGTTATATTAGGTTCACTTTCTCAGTTGTCTCTTGGACCAGTTCTAGCCCCAATAACAGTCTATCGCCTACTTCGGCCCAACAAATCAGAGAACAACACTTCCTACCATACAGGGCTTCATAAAGAGCCATATCAATGCTTAAATGGTTACTGTTGTTGTACACAAATTCAGCCAAAGGTAGATGAGTCTCCCAATTTCCTTGGAAGTCTAACACACACATCTGTAACATGTCTTCCAATGTTTGAATGGTCCATTCAGATTGGTTATCTGTCTATGGGTGATAAGCACTACTTAGTCTCAGTTTAGTCCCCAAAGTCTATTGCAAACTCTGCTAGAATCTTGAAGTGAACTTAGGATTTCTATCAGATACTATGGAAACTAGAACTTCATGTAATTTCATAATCTTATTTACATATAAATTAGCCAACTTATCCGCATTATACAAAGATTTGACAGGAAAAAGTGGGCAGATTTAGTTAAACGATCCACAATGACCCAGATAGAATCCATACCTCGAGGGGAGCGAGGCAGTCCAACAACGAAATTCATCGTAATGTGTTTCCATTTCCATTCTAGTATTGGGAGCGGTTGAAGTAAATCGGCAAGTTGTTGATGTTTGGCTTTTACTAGTTGACAATGCAAACATTAGCTACGAAGTCAGCAATACTCTTCTTCATTCCAGGCCACCAGAAATTCTATTTTAGATCTTTGCACATTTTCGTATTACCTGGATACATAGCAAATTTCAAATTGTGAGCCTTAGTCATAACACGTGTTCTTAGGTTAGAACAATCCAGTACACAAAGCCTGTTTTGAAATTTCAGCACAATGTTCTCAAATACAAATCCTGACCTCAGTTTTGTGTCAATTTTATTCACAATTATCTTTAGGAATTCATCTTCAAGTTGTTTCTCTCTAATTTCTTCAATAATTGTAAGTTGGGCAGAGATGGCGGCTAGGAGTCCACCCTGTTCACGTAGCACAATTTCAATCTCATTTCTCTCCAAGTCATATAACAATTCCTTCTGATCGGTAAGCAAACATGACAATTTCCGCCTCAAAGCATCTGCCACTGTATTTGCTTTCTGCGAATGGTATAGAACTTGCAAGTCACAATCTTTGATCAATTCGAGCCATCGTCTTTATTTTATATTCAATTCCTTCTAAGTAAAGAAATATTTCAAGCTTTTACAGTCAGTATATACTTCACAAGTCACTCCATATAAATAATTACACTAGATTTTTAAAGCAAAAACCACAATTGCGAGTTCAAGGTCATGAGTTAGATAATTCTTCTCATGTGGCCAAAGTTGTCATGAAGCATATGCAATTACCTTCCCATTCTGCATTAACACACACCCCAAGCCTTTGTATGAAGCATCACTGTAAATCTGAAACGTATCTATACTATTAGGTAGAGTTAAAATTGGTGCAGTCACTAATCTGGTCTTTAACTCTTAGAAAATAGATTCTCTTTGGTCATTCTAATCAAATGGTATATTTTTATGTGTTAGCTGTGTCAAAGGCATAGCAAGTTTGGACAAGCCCTTTACAAATCTGCGGTAGTAACCAGCAAGCCCTAAAAAGCTTCTGACTTCGGATACGTTAGTTGGTCTTGGCCAATCCATAGTAGCTTCGATTTTCTGTGGGTCAACAGAGATGCCCTCTTTATTGATTACATGCCCCAGAAATGTTACACAGTCAAGCCAAAACTCGCATTTGGACAGTTTTGCATACAATTTATTTTCTCTCAAGGTCTGTAAGGTAGTTCTCAGATGACGTTCATGTTCTTCCCCACTTTTAGAATAGATCAAAATATCATCAATAAACAAAACTATAAATTCATTAAGAAATTGTTTGAACAACCTATTCATTAAGTCCATGAATGTTGTACGTGCATTAGTTACCCCAAACGGCATTACCAAAAACTCATAGTGCCCATATCTAGTCCAGAAAATAGTTTTGTCACGACCTAAACCAGCCCCTATAAGTTTAGCATCGTAACCAGCCAGTAATCCTGCGATTACCGAAGGCATCTAAGACAAATTAACATAATATTAGCGGCTAACGGAAGCAAATAGCAAATATATAACGTCCATTGAGCTGTGCAGACTTATATGAGATAGAAAAATTTTGAACTTTTTATATACATATTTACACATCATCCTTACGCCATCATATATATACAGATTAGACAAAAAGGGACTTAGCCCTATTTACAAACTAAACAAAGACTTCTTTAAGAAACAAAACTTAAACTTTAATCACATAGCCATAACCACTTGATATATCCGAAACCTCCACGACAAGCACATAGGTTGGCTAACAAAAACAGATTCCAGGCAAATGCCTCTAAACCTGGTTACGCGCCTGATCACCTACATATATAAATAATACAGTGAGCTTGAGTCCAGTGAATAATAACAAAGTAAAGCATTTTAATGAATGATGTCTATCATAGAGTCAGAAATCAGAGTTTATATCAAAAACAGATTCTTATAAAAAAAAAAGTCTTATGCATATTCAGATTTCAAATCAGAACAGATTCATATACATGTTCATATTCATATTTACATTCATATTCAGATTTTGCATAAAATCATACGTGGTACACCCATTAGCGCTAACAGATCAGATACAGAGCATTAAGAGTCATACTTGACCAATTCCATAAGGAACCACCGGTACCGAGAACAGATAACATACTTAGGGTTGGTTTGGGATGTTCTAAAAAAGTGCACTTTTTGACTTATTGGCTTATATGGGTTGGGTTTGATATGATGTGTTAGAGAGGTGATGTGTTAGAGAGGTGATGTGATTTAAATAAGATGATGTGACTTAAATAGGATAGTGACTTTTTGACTTTTTGTATTATTTAGTTTATGCCAAACCAACCCTTAAGCTATGGTATTGTTACCCTCAGCTGAGGGCCATAAAACCACAGTATTATTACCCCCAGGCAAGAGCCATGAGACCACGGTATTATTACCCCCGGGCAAGGGCCATGAGACCACAATATTATTACCCTCGGGCAAGGGCCATGAGACCACGATATTGTTACCCCAGGACAAGGGCCATGTGTTAAGGATGCCACGAATACTTGTCAGAAATTAGACATTCATTCATTGTACTGAACATAACATTTCAGAAAACATATTTTATTTCATCATACATAAAATAAATAAGTTAAACATAGCTTTATTAAGTTATTACTCACAGATAACTCTAGAAGCAGATCAGACAGATTTAAAAATTAGATAGATCAGGCAAACGATAGCGTGTGACCTACACAAACACATAACATATTCACATAGAAACACAATATCACTTCCTCAAATCAAACTTGACTTTTCTTGTTTTTTTCTGTCTAAGTAGTCCGAAGTTCTACCACGTTTATTCCTTTTTATTCAAATGAATCGGGTTCTTATTTCACATATTCTTTCATTACCAAATCACTTCTTTCCAAATAGACCGATTTCATTATTGGCTTCTTAATCAATTATTATTAAATCAGTGATTTATTCCTTAACCGATTACTTTATGTTAGATTGTTAGTTTATTAATCTTGTTGAGTCATGATTCTTGCCTAAGAATGCTTGGAAGTAAAAGAGAACGGAAATTGAAATATGAAACAGCTTTTTAAAATTTTCTGAAACAGGACTCTTCGCTTGAGCGCAACATTGGTCACTTGAGCGAAACCCTTGGTCTGCAAAAATACTGGTTGCTTGCATTCTAAGCTCGAGCGACAACTTCTTTGCTCGAGCGATGAAGACGAATTTTGGGTTTTTCCAGAATGTTGGTTAAACTTCAAAACACATTACCAAGGCTCCAAATTCATGCATGACTTACTTGAATATGCAAAAAATTCCCAATTACATATATTTAAAGTTAATTCCATAATTTTAATTCAATTTAAACCTTGGATTTCATGTTTAAAAATCATCTTTCAATTCTTTCTTTGTTTAATGAAACTTAAAATTGAATCTATAAAGCCCTTTCAAAAATATTTGCATGTATGAAATTTAAATCAAAATCAAACTAATTTTTGATTCTCAATCCTTAATTTGTCCAAACTTAGATTTAATTCTGTTGGCTTTTTGGCTTTTCGAAGGGTAATTTTGTAAATGCGAGCGTGCCAGCAAGGATCAATCAGTCCTTACAGAAATTATAATTGCCAACCAATTATCAGACGATTGTGTTTTAGTTCTTTCAGCCTCAATGAAGAGGACTTTTACTGGTGGCTTGACTTAGGAGAATTTAAGAGAAATAACAGTTAATGTAAAGAACAATCGAAGTATTTCATTAAAATGAACACTTACAA
>JAPPVO010003122.1:0-11418 GCA_030407325.1 Camellia japonica
CCACTGCTGATCATCTTGTGAAATATTTTTCGGATTGCATGACACATGAGTTTGAGATGAGCATGATGGGAGAGTTGTCTTAATTTTTAGGTCTCCAAATTAAAAAGTCTCCTTCGGGTATATTTGTTTCTCAGTCTAAGTATGCTAAAAATCTTGTGTCAAAGTTTGGTCTTGAGTCTGCCAAACATGCACGCACTCCCATGAGCACCAGTCTTCACCTTTCCAAAGATTCCTCTGGTATTGATGTTGATCCTACCCTTTATAGGAGTATGATAGGGAGTTTGTTGTATCTCATAGCCAGTCGTCCTGATATTTCCTTTAGTGTCGGTGTTTGTGCTCGTTACCAAGCCAGTCCTAAAGAGTCTCACCTTCTTGCGGTAAAACGCATCATCAAGTATGTAAATGGGACCTTGGGGTATGGGGTTTGGTTTTCCACTGATACTACAGCCGAAATTACTGGTTTTTCTGATGCCGACTGGGCAGGGTGTGCTGATGATAGGAAAAGTACATCCGGGGGGTGTTTTTACCTTGGGAATAATCTGGTTTCTTGGCATAGTAAAAAGCAGAATGCCATCTCTCTTTCCACTGCTGAGGCTGAGTACATTGCTGTGGGGAGTTGTTGTGCCCAAATGTTGTGGATGAAGCAAATGCTTCATGATTATGGAATAGAACAGAACATTCTCACTCTTTTTTGTGATAACACAAGTGCCATAAACATTTCAAAAAAATCCTGTCCAACACTCTCGCACCAAACACATTGACATCCGTCATCATTTTATTCGAGAGTTAGTGGATGAAGGCCTTGTTGTTTTGGAACATGTTTCTACTGAGCATCAAAAAGCTGATATTTTTACAAAACCCCTTGATCTTCTTCGATTTGAGTTTCTTAGAAAGACCTTGGGTGTAATGTCTCAGTAACTAGGTTGTTCCTGTGAGGTGAGTGTGAGTGGTTGACTTACTGTTCTTGGATGTGATAATCTATGATTGAGTTCTGATATCTTTGCATCAAATTTTATAGGAACACTGCTCATGTTGCATACAAGATCTTTTTCATCTTTGTTCATAGCTCATTCTGAATGCCCATACTCATTTACTTCATGATCTCATTCTGTACACATCCTGAGATAAACTGTTGCAGGGGTTTCCGCACAAGTGATCAAAGTTCTCTATGACCACTGACAGTGTTTCTTGTACTCTTTCAGAGGAATTGACCTAAACTGGTATATCATGGGTGATGTTAAGTCTCTTAACCATCTACCATCTTATTTCACTTCCATGGTTTCTCCCTCAGTACATGATTTCGGGCATTAGGAAAAGGCTACCTCAGAGGCACCAACCAGGCCATCATTATGATTCATTCTTCTCTGGTTTGGACTCCATACTCTTGAGCGTGTATGCCACCAGTGAGTGTCCACAAAAAAGAAAAGTGTTAAAAAAAAAGGGGGATCATTGTCTGAGGGGGAGCTTCCGCATTTACTGAACAAATACCCCGTGATTCCTAGTGGTTTGACTTTTCTTTGTGATGGTCAGTTACTCTTGTCAGAGGTCCAGCCATCAGATCACTACGAGGATTAACTCTAGCTTTGTGGCTCTCAAGGATTGCACACACACACATTCTTTATATGAGCTCTAATGTGTGTTTTTGAGTTATGCATTCTCATGATGCGTGTGGCTTTGATTTAATATTATCTGTTTTATTCATGAGCTGTTGTTTCACCTCGTTTCTCAAATTTTCAGGACTCAGAATTGATGGATCTCTTGTCCTTGTGGGATAGTCTGTCACCTGGTCACCTTGCTTGTTACAAAAACTTCCTAGGTGTTTTTATTTAAAAAAAAAAAAAAAAAAATTTGTTTTCCGCTCGAGCGGACTGTTCTACGCTCGAGCGTAGTTTTCACTCTTGCAGCAGTTTGGTAGTTCTGAGAGATGGTTTTTAGCGCTCGAGCGTTCCTTTAGCGCTCGAGCGGGAGTCAGTTTTCATTTATGTACACTCGAGCGGGTCTTATCACGCTCGAGCGGACCAATTTCATATTTATTCCCTCTCTCGACTCTTCAAGTCATTTTTTTCCCTCTTTTCATTCTCTCGATCTAGGGTTTTTTTCGTGTGGCTTGCATTGTGGTCGATTTCCTTCTCTTCCTTCATCCTTCTTGCCGATTTGCTCTGGGTAAGTTTGTTCTTCTCTTATTTTCCTTCTTTCCTGTAATTTCAGCCAATGGGTGTCGGGTTTTGAGTTTTGATTTCGTGTTTGGGTCTAGGTTTTGTGGATTCTTCACGCACACACTCTCACTGTTTCTGTTAGTATTTTAATCTGGTCATCTTCATTTTTTTTTTTTTTGTGTTTTGTGTGTCATTTGAATTAGGTTTTTACTTTGTGCCTTTTTATCTCTATTGTTAGTCTTTGGGTTTGAGTTCACTGTGCTTGATTGTGGGTATGGTTGTTTGGGTCTCTGTTGCATTGTTTTGATTTCTCTCATGATTAATCCTTATGCTTTGCAATTCACCTCTCATATTGTGTTTAGTAGTTATGATTTCATCAATATAATGCTACTTCTTTCATGTTTACCCTGTTTCCTGCCCTTATCTATTATGCTTTGTGATATTGTTTCTTGTTATTAATAGTTGTTGGTCTTGGTTTGTTTGGTTTTTGGGTTTGTTGGTTTGTTTGGGTTTGGTTGTTATAGTGTCTCCCTCAGTCATGTCTACCTCTGCTCCTAAACGCCATAAGGCCGCTGTGTCTCGACCCACATTTGATTCTGTTTGGTTTCAATCTGTTAAACAATCCAAGTCTTTTTATAAGTCTTTTGAATCCCGTACAGTACATTTAGAGAGGAATGTTCAGGCAGATACTTTTGAATCTATTCACATTCGTCCGTTGTTTGATCCTCTAGGTGGTGATCTTGTTTTGTCCTTTTCCGGGCGTCAGAACCTCGATTGGGTTCGAGAGTTTTATTGTAATATGGAGGGGATTCATGATTATGAGCCATCGTTTACCACCTGGGTTAGGTCTAAAGCCATATCTGTCACCCCTGACTTAATTCGTCAACTCCTTAAAATTGAGCAGGTCTTTCTAGAGTACTACCCTTTCCCCGTTCCCGACCGCCCTACATGTAATTTTGATGATGTTGCCAAGGAGTTGTGTGGCGTTGCTCGCCATTGGCCTAAAGGCGGTTTGTTTAAACAGTTTGAACTTCTTCCGGAGTTCAGACTGCTTAATCTGATCATCTGCGCCAACATAATTGTGACCACCCATTCCTCCGAGGTCAAACAAGACCAAGGTTTCATTTTGACTTGCATCGCCGACACCGGTCTATTGATCTCGCTTCTCTTATCATCAAAAAGATGATCGGTGCACATGGGCATAAGCAGCTAGGCCTTCCCTACGGTTGTTTGATAAACCGTCTTTTGTCTGACCTTGGCACTCCTGTTTTAGACGATGATGAGTTTGCTTTTCCTTCGCGTCCTTTTACAAAGAAAACTGTGTCTCAAAGTCGAGCCCATATTAGGGGGGAGTCGTCCAGGGTTGGTCCATCTGCAGGGATTGCTGCTGGTCTTGCTGAGGAGGCTGAGTATGATGCCGGTGATGCCGGTGATGAGGCTCCTGTTCCTCCTCCAGATTTTTCTATTCAGTTTCAGCGGTTTGCGGAGACTGTTACCAGACGATTGGATTTTCTCGATGCACGCTTTGATGCATTTGATGGACGTCTTGGCCAGATGGAGCAGACCCTCGATCATCTTGTTCATCTCTTCAGTCTCAGCAGCCTCCACCTTCTGATATCTGATTTATGCTTCCTAGACAAAAAGGGGGAGAATTTTGTACATTTGGACAGATAGAATTTGTGGACATTTGGACTTTTTGGACAGAGTTTTGGAATTTTTGGACAGAGTTTTTGAACTATTGGACATGTTTTGGTTTCATTGGTGGTACATTTCTTCATTTTTGTTTTTTGGTTCATATTATTTTATGATGATTGGATATTCTAAACATTGTGGATATTATGTGAACATTGTGGATATTATGTTGATATTGTGGATATTATGTTTTATCTATTTCGTTTTATATTCTTTCACAGTTTTGTTTGGTATGTTGAATGATATTTCACAGGTATGCAAAGTTGAAGGGATGTGTTGAATATGAATGTCAAAGTTTCATAACTGTGTTCTTGATCAAGTTGGTTGGTTTATTGAGTTTTGAGAGGTTGTTTTTTTCTTGTTTTCACTCCAGTCTAGTGCGTGTGTTTAAGGAACAATGGTTAGATAGGTTTTGTCCGGGAATTGACAAAGGGGGAGATTGTTAGGTCCCGTTATTGTCAAATCCGGAGACAAAACTTTGTGCTTAATAAAAATGTAATTTTTATTTTTTTGTTCGTCCGCTCGAGCGGGGACATGTGCGCTCGAGCGGAGATTGGAGGAACTCAGTATCTTGTCAGGCTGCAGAAGTACTGAAGAATGTGATTTCACGCTCGAGCGGAAGAGGAAGCGCTCGAGCGTACCTCAGTTTAATTACACACAGTTTTTGGCCAGTCCGCTCGAGCGGAGAGTGGAGCGCTCGAGCGGAGATCGCGAGTTTCAGAATTCGATTGGCTTCAAGTGATTGATTTCTTTCAGATCTGGGACTCCTTTTGGTTTTTATAAATAGGTAGTTTTCTCCTAAAACTAACCTAACTTTTTTCTAGATCTGATCAAGAATTCTAGATTTTGTTTGAAGTTTTCTTCTGAGAGTTTGATGAGTTTTCTTTGATGTTCTTGAGAGAGTTCTAAACTCATGAGTTAAGATTCATACATCAAAGAGTTTGATACTACATATTCAAGAGTGTTCTCTTCGGTGGAATCGAGAAGATCAAACATAAAGTTTCAAAAGTTTCAAAAGGCGTTTGTTTGATTCGTCGTAGTCGTTAATTCGACAAGTGAAGTTGGTGTGTGGAATCAACTTCAGAATCAGTTCCGTGACGAAGGCGTGGTGAAAGAGTTACAGAAGATTCAGAGACAAATTGACTGGGTTGGGTAATTTGTATGGTTTCTTTGTAACCTTGTAGTCCTTCTGTAGTGGATTGATTAGTGGCGGTTCGCCCGTGGTTTTTGATTACAATTGAAGGTTCTTCAATTGTGGTTTTTCCACGTAAAAATCGTTTGTGTTGATTTATTATTTATTCCTAAAAACAAACAAACTAAAATCACTCTCGTAAGTGTTTGATGATTTTAGATTGAGTGTTTTGGAATTTTTGGGATTTGGAATATTTTAATCTTTATCTAATCACGAATCACATAGGATTTTCACGTATGTATATATATAGAAAGATGACATATAATATCTCTTTAACAACTTCATCAACTTCACCAACATTACCACTCGAACCACCAACTTCACAGCAATCGAATTCCATTACTGCCGCCATGAGCATTACCATCACCACCACCTTACAACACCAAACCCACTTTTTTCATAACCAAGTTCCATTACCACTACATCAAGCTCCACGACTACCATCATCGCAAGCTCCACCGCCACGCCGGACCACCACTACCACCACCACCACCACCATCACTAGTTCCGTTACCACCTAAAACCATGTTCCACATCATGTTATAAGTGAAGAAGAAGAAGAAGAATGAGAAAGATGGAGGAGAAAGAAACAAAAGATGAATGTTTTAGAATTTTTGAAATTAGTTTTCGAACAACTTTTGGCATACCAAAATCACCCATTACATGAAAAAGTGAGAAAGCGAGGTAGTGTAGGCGAAGTCGGAAGTGAGGTGAAGAGAATGGCGAAAGAATGAAGTAGAACCGTCAAGAATCAAGAAATATATGAAGTTTGAAATATGGCTCGAAGAAAAGTTGGAAATGAGAAGAAAAGTCCTTTTTTTTTTTTTTTTTCCCGAAACTTCGATGGCATGCAAAAAGAGGAAGAACAAGACATGTGAGATGTGATACGAAAACTAGACCGTGAGGTAAATCCAATGACGTAAAAATGAGGGGAAACAGAATTATGACGAAGGAGATAGAAGGGCTTGCAGTGGTGATTGGTGGTGGTGGTTTGCTGGTAGAAAAGGAAGGTCTACATCTTTCTTTTGAAATTTGGGGCTAAAATGTAATTTTTTTTAACTTTTTCCATTTCAAATGAGACTGCGGGGGCAAAATTGATACGATTATAAAAAGTTTACGAGTAAAATTGAAATTATTCGAAGTCTGGGGGTGTACTTAAAAATCGAGACAAAGTATAGGGGTAAAAATGAAAATTGCTCATAACTTTTTTTCTAATTTTTTGCATATTTTTTATAAAACTAAAAAAACACTAAAAAATGCAATTCCAAACAATCCACCCGAATTGTTAATCTTTTGAAGTGGCAGTTTTACAATGAAATTTGAAATCCAATTGTGTTATACGTGAATCTTCAAAAGGAAGATGTTAAACACTTTTTATATTTTTTTATTTAATAGTAAGAATCAATACAAGAATTCAAAAAATATTAAAATTAAAAAATTAAAGTAAATATAATAAAAAAATAAATTTGACATATGAGATAGAATTTTTGTCTTCAGCCATGTCAAATTTGTATATATCAATTTGACACATAGGTTGTGTTGATTGGGGGATAAGGGGGACTATTTACTTTGCAGATTGTAATCCGGAGGAAGCATCCAATCCGCCGTTTATTTTATTATTTTAGTCCGCCAGATATGGAGTCCGGTCGGACTCCTTATTCCTTGGGGGGTGTGGGACAATTTTGGGGGGACAATCCACTGTTGGGATTATGTGGTAAAATAACAATTTTGACCCTCTACTATTTAATTATGTATTATATTTAGTAAAATTCAATAAAATTTAATTGTCTCAATTTAAAAATAAAATAATTTTATTTAACTTTTTATTGATGTTTTATTTATTTAATTTTTTTAAAATAATTTTTATAGATATTTTGTTGATGTTTTATTTTAAAATTTTGTTTAATTTTATTATTTAAAATTTTAATAGATGCTTTATTTAATTTCATTGTTTAATTATTATTATTTTTAAAAACAAATTTATTTAAAATTTTAATTAAAAAATAACATATATTTTTATTGATATTTTATTATTTTATTTTAAAAAATAAATTTATTTAATTGTGTAAAAAATAAAATAAAATAAATTTTTATTTAATCTAGATAAAAATAATTAAAATATTAAAGATATGTTTAACATTGCTATTACTTAGTAAACAATCGAAAAATGATAAAATAATCTTTTGGTCATTTATCCTATCCAGTCCGTCCAACCAAACGTTGGATTCATTAAAAATAGTTCTTTCGAGACATCTAATACCATGAAAAAATAAAAACATGATACATATCCATTCTAACCAAATAGTCCGGGGGATTCACAATCTCAGGACTCAAATACGATGGATTCTAATCCCTCTTATCCAGTCCGTCCAATCAAATAGGCCTTAGACAACTCTATTTTTTAGTTTAAAAAAAAAAAATACAAATAAAGTCAAAAAACTAATAAATTAAAAAATCAAAAATTTCATTATCTCTATTTTATATATTTTTTATAAAAAATTAAAAAATTATTTCAAACATATTTATTCATATTTTAGTTAATTTTTTTTTTTATTAAAATAACTTGTTTTCGAATGAAGAATTAATCAATCCGAAGTTGAATGGTTCGAGGGAAGAAGTTGGGGAAGGAGAAGGGAAGAAGGGGCCTAAGCTGGTCGTTGGCTCATTGCTCATTGGAGCCAGGTATGCAACGTTTTCAAAGATGGAGTTTCTCTGTCTATGATCCTTTTTACTGTTATACTTCGGCCGATTTATAAGCAAGTTGTGGAGAATCAAAATGCTAAGATATTCTCTACAAACACGTTATTTTGGGGACTAGCCTCCTTACAACTAGGGTGCGCTGATGTGTTATTAAGTTTTACTCTTTTATATCATTCTAGTGTTAAGTGTATGCATTTCTTATTTGTTAGCTACATATTTTGTATAAGCCAATCACAATTTAACACGTGGCAGAGTAAGGGCAATACGGGAAGAATGTTTAAGTTTTCGATCATGATCATACACGTCGTAGTTAATATTGGTTCTTGCATGGTTTGAGTAGCATTGGATCAGCAAAGAGATGCAAGGTGACGTGGCTTCAACGGTTACTCACATTCAAATTCAAATATAGGAGGGAAGCCTATTCAAGTAATGGCATAATGGAACTACTATAAGGGAACATGATCAGCGATCATGGAGGAGCAGTTCGACGGTTTGAAGTGCAGTTCGATGGTCACCCTTGAGAGGTATAAATAGTAGGGAAGGCCCCAGAAAAAAGCCAAACTTAGATCCAAAAACCAGTCTTACTTTACTTATTTTTCTTTCTAGTTTTACATTTCCTATTCTTTAAATTCCTGTTCTTTACATTCCTGTACTTTAAATTCCTGCACTGTACTTCATTCATAGGAGTAGTTTCAAGTAGATTGTTGCTGTAAACCTCTACGAGGTTGAGTTTGGATCATTGTAAGTTTTTCATTCTAATAAAATACTTCAATTGCTCTTTATTTAACTGTTATTGTGCTTAAATTCTCCTAAATCAAGCCACCAATAAAAGTCCTCTTCATTGAGGCTGAAAGAACTACAACACAATCGTCTGATAATTGGTTGGAAATTAAAACTCTGTAAGGACTGATTGATCCTTGCTGGCACGCTCGTAATTACAAAAATAACCTTCGAAAGCCAAAAAGCCAACATATATTTTTGGCACGCCCAGTGGGACTAATTGAAATGGCTAGACGAAGAAGACAAGGAGAAAATGAACGCTTGGAAGAAGGCGTAGAAGGAGAGGTAGAAATACCTAATCCAGAGGATAATATGATAACACATCTTGTGGAAACTCCCATTTTATCAGAACCTATGGCCGAACAGACCAGTACTTCGGGACAAGAACCACATGTTTATAATATTGGACGAAACCAAGAAATTGGACCATCCACTATTCCATTTACTCAGCCAATAAATCCATGGGATGGCCTAGTAGATGCCATGGGACAACAATTAATGAACACAATGGAAAAGTGGGCAACATCCTTTCTGGATCGAATGAATAACCACCAACTAACAAATGCAAGACACATAGAGGAAGTTCCAAATGTCCCTCAGCAAAGATTGGCTAGAGATAAACAGCCTATGCAAGTTAATGGACATTCCAATAGTTAAAATAATAATCAGAACTATGAAAGACCATCACCTCAGTCTTGGTACGAACCTATTTCGAGGCCTATAGCAGGTCAAAATGCCTCAGTACTTAACAATGAAGCCATGCAAGTTGGTGGATCTGGCCCATTACAAGAAAATGACATAAGAATGGCACAAATCCTGTTCGAACAGCCATACCTGGCACAAGGGGGTTCACTAATCCCTTATTCGAATTTATACCCGGGGGGTTGGAAGGTTTTCCTACAAATGGAAGGGACACAACACCTGTTCCAGCACCTTTCGCAGGATAGGCTCAAAGGGGTTACCTACACCCCCAACAGCAACCTGCACCACAGGGACAACCAGTCCCAAATGTATCACCCTATGGACCAAGAGGACCACAAGAACAAGTTTGTCCACCAAATCCTGTGTTTGTCCCTCCAGTAGTGGTTCAGCAGGCACAAAATATGGTCCCTAGGGACCAAATTGCTGATATTGTTAGGGAGATGTGTGGACCAATGGCTCGGGGGGTCCAAACTCTTGTGTACAGAAAACCATACCCAGAATGGGTAGATAGGGTACATGAATACCCAAGGGGTTTCAAGATACCAAATTTTGCCCTTTTTTATGAAAATGGAAACCAATCAACAGTAGAGCATATTGCTAGGTTTGCTGCTCAATGCGGTGAATTTACTAATCATAACTATATGAAGTTGAGACTATTCTCAAACTCTCTAACTGGGGGAGCATTTGTATGGTACATTAACCTTACACCTGGCTCTATTCAAACTTGGCAACAAATGGAAGAGGCATTTCATGCCTAATTCTTCCAATCAGAGCTAGAGGTTTCCATGGCAGACTTGGCAAGATTGAGTCAAAGGCCTGAAGAAAAGGCTACTCAGTTTATTGCCATATTTAAAAGGGCTCGAAATAAATGTAGAGTCATCCTGCCAGAGCCAGAATTCATAAGATTGGCTCAAAATAGCTTAGAGTTCAGGCTTCGAAAGAAGTTTGACTCAACTGAATTCAGAGATTTGGTGGAACTAACCTATAAGGTGTCTAGGAATGAAGCATTACTAGAGGAGGAACAAGATCGAAATAATGCATCGTACAAGACATATTATAGAGATCCTAATTATGAGATTGATGCAGCAGAGATTGTGGGCAAAGAACCTATGATCTGTGAGGCATTAATTCATAAGGATACACAATTGACCAGCAGTTTAAAAGAAAGACCTTCACAGGAGTACTCTTTCGATTTAACAAAGGCAGATGACATTTTTGATCAATTGCTTGCGGTCAACTTCCTTAAGTTACCAAAAGGAGTAAAACTTCATCTCCAGATGAACTTAAGGGAAAAGAATATTGTAAATAGCATAACTCTTGGTCTCACTCGACGATAAAAACTGCATTGTTTTTCGAGACAGGATCCAAGAACAAATTCGGAAAGGAAGTTTGAAATTCCCAGCCAAGCAGAAAAGGCCATGGGGATGACAACAAATCCATTTCTAGAAGTGGAGAGGTGGCGCCATGTCATTATATCAGACTTTCAGAATTTGTCCTTGAAAGAGTTGGGAGAAGTCAATGTGCAGATGCATGTTGCCAACCAGACAACTATCAAGAAGGACACCAGAAATCTGCCAGCTATTGGACAAGGTTTCTCACACCAGAGGGAACACTCTGATGAAGAGTCACTGGATGATGACTCCTTAGAGGCAGCTGTAATGCAAAGGATGTGTCCCAGGTGCAGACTGAGTTATAAGTGGTTGAAAGGGCTTCTAATTGATGGGAAGTAATATTACAGGGATGTGCAGAGACGTCCTAAACCAACCAATGCTCATAACAAAAGGCCATATCCAACTAATGGTAGGCAGTAGCCATTGGTAGTTGAACCAGCAGCCGATAGAATGCATACTAAAGACAAGAGACCCTTATATGAGTCCAGGCCACCTAACTATTATAGAATAGAGAGCAGTCATTCTGAAAGAAGACTGGAGAAGAGTTCAGGTTATGGGATCAAAGCCAGAGATTGGCCCCTAGACCAGCCTCACGTAGAACAGAAAGTGGCCACCTTCATCGAAGGCCTGAATCAGGCTCGAAACTTGAGGTCAGGGCCAAGTAGTTGCCTTCACAGCTAGCTCGAAAATGGCTTCGAAGGAAGAAAAGGGCAGTTTAACATCTGGGTCAGTAAGTTCGTGGGTACCTGGAGTTCCAGATTGGTTTGTGATGCAGAACAAACCTAGGGAAGTGCCTACCCAAAGG